>CALNHX010005418.1:8050-107306 GCA_940337035.1 Agriotes lineatus
TAATGATGCTTCAACAGTGATCTAAGCATGATTTCGTGTCATTCGTTACTCTTGTGTATTTGTTGATTACAGATTTGAAACTGTGTTCAGACATTACATTTAGATAATCACTTTCTATTCGATCAGTTTTTAAAATATCAATGTTTATGTCTCCAAGAAATATTTCATTGTTTTCTCTACATTCTGGCAAATAAAGGCGCAACTGTTCTATACAATTTTGAACTTCAATATCATGACATCATTTACATCAATAATTGCAAGAAGTACTTAATGAACTTAATTATAAAGCATATTGACAATCCAATATACAACCTAAGTAATAAGTAAATGAGATATGTGGGTTTAACTTCGAATAGAGAAGTTTTCTCCCAGGCCACTGTTGTTTTGTCTTCGGGTAAAACTATGATTTTCTGCTATCTGTCTAAATAAACATTCGTGATAGTAGATTGCAAATTTTCGTGTACAATTTGTGATAAATGTTATTTGCAGATTGTTGTGTAGGGTTACATTGGTGACGTACCAAGGCGCTCCATTATCATACGAAAATACAGTTTTAAAGTTTTCAAAAAAAAAAAAAACTCCAGCCGCCCCTGGAATAAATAATTTTTTCTACTCCTTTATTAGTAAATTGCTCATTTAGCACTGTTTACTTGATTAGTAAATTCGTTATTACAAACAGTGTTACGTAATGACTTGCACTTAATTTTTTTAATTTAGTTACAGTTAGCTTCTGTTGTTTGTACGAAGCGATGTAGGGCTCTGACTGCAGCCGCCTAATTTTTAAGATGATGTGACAGTAATGATTTGACAGTTAATAAAACATTTCTTTTTCATTTAACGAAATGAGTGCTTTCGTAGAAAAAGTATAGTACGCAACTCGAGCTATAGGGTAATTACGCACTCGTGGAATTACGCACGCGGTTTGCGCGTAACTTTTCCAACTCGCGTGTAATATGCTTCCTACAGCTCTCGTTGTCTAATATACTATAAATTTTATTGTGCCAAAACATGATCATTAGTAACACCAGTAAACCTTCAAAGTTTCACTAAAATTGGCTGATGGTTTTTTGAAATATTGGAGCATTTTAGTTTTTGTCGTAATAGGTTCAGAGACGTGCAAAAATATGGGCTTAATTTTTTCTTAAAAACGAAAAAGAATCAAGAGACAAAATAGTTGCAGTTTTAGTTGCTTTATTAAAAAAATATATGAAAATTGCAAAAAATCTATTGGGCGTTATTTTTTTTTTTTTTTTTTTGAAAAAACCTAATCGACCTGTCCCTTGTGTATGCTCCTGGAAGTACTGGTTCAACTGCAATATTCCCAAAAAAAATTTAATAAAGTTTTAAACAAACTATAAAAATTTCATTAAAATAGCCCCAAGCGTTTTTAGATAACAATCAGGACCGCGCCAGCATCAATGGCCGCCTGTGTGCAGAGCCAAATTTGCCGCCCCAAAATTTACATTTTTGTTGTAAAATATAAATTTTATGTAGTACATACCTAGTTTAACTGTAACAAATCAAATTAATTTAAGTGAAAAACAGAAATTTTAAAAAAGTTTTAGTAACAATAAAATTTACAAAAAAAAATAGTGAAATAAAATTAATAAAAAAACAACAAAATTTTAGAAAATTATAAAAAAGCAACTTTCCTAGTTTTTTCTCCGCAAATTCTTTAATTACTAATTCTAAATCGATGGAATCCATCGTGTCGCTTTCTATTGCTATTATAGACAGATTATTTAATCTGTTTTGTGATATTGTGGATGGCATATAATTTTTAATAATTTTTAGTTTGGAGAAAGATCTCTCACCAGACGCAACTGAAACTGGTAACGTGAGTAATATTCTAAGAGCTATTGACATATTTGGAAATGATGCTATGAGCTGATTTTCAAAAATATATTCAAGAATGGACTGGGGCTCTAACTGATGCTTTTCAGCTGAAGTACGTTTAAGATGTAATTTTTAAGATTTTATCTCTTCAAATAATTCTATTCCAGTTACATCTGATTCCTTTCTAGAATCATCAGTTAGATGAAGATGTAAATCTTTACAACATTGTAATAGCTCGTTTTCCGTTAAATCAAACATATTATAGAGAAATCCAAACATAGTATCATATCTTGTTATTCCCTCAAATCTGTCTCTTAAAGACGATAAAGTTTGATCTAATATATTAAAATAAACGTTAACTTTATAATAATTTTTTGGATCAATAATTGGTTCATCGATGTGTTCATAATCAAATTGTCTGGGTTTTCTTCGTGGTCTAACAGACTGAACAGCAGGGAAATTAGGTTCAATACCGAGTTCATCAGCAAGTGTATTAGCGTCAGTAAGAACATTATTGAATTCTTCATCTGATCGAAGAGCTAAGAAAAAATATAACAAATTTTTAAAATGCTCTAAGCAAGATTTTATATTTATAGTAGGATTTTGCATCATCGTGCTCGAAACATTAATTTTGATTAAAATATTGTACCAAATAATTGTTGAGCACAAAAATTTATAACTCTGAATTTTTAATGCCAAAGATTTGGCTTGATGTGAAGCACTGTGGTCTTGTACGGATAAACGATCTTCAATTACTTCTACCAATGCATCATATATTTGCCCAGTTTGGTAACGCAGGGGCTTCACAGCGTCTATTCTACTAGACCATCGTGGTTTTAAATTTAAATTTGTTGTATGTTTTTTCAGAATTGACCATCTTTTTACCGACGCAGAAAAAAAAACAAATAATTCTTGAACTAAATCAAAATAACCAGAAGTCTCAAAAGAAACTTTAGCAGCATCGTTCACTACTAAATTTAATGTATGGGCTGTGCACGGCACAAAAAATGCTCGCGGATTTATTTCAAAATTTTTTTTTTGCAAACCATTATGTTTGCCGCTCATATTTGCCCCATTATCGTACCCTTGGCCACGCATGTCGTAAATATTTAAATTCAACTTTGAAAGTAAATTCATTAAAAATTCACTTAAACCCACTCCAGTTGAATCATTAATACGACAAAATTCTATAAAATGCTCGCGTATTTCAATTTTTTTTGAGGACTCATTCAACATTGTAAATCTAAAAATTAGAGTCATTTGTTCGATATGACTAATATCCGGTGTACAGTCAAGAATGATAGAATAGTATTTACATTTTCTAATTAAATCCAAAATATGATTTCTAATTTTGTTACCAATGACATCTATTATTTTATTCTGAATTTTGTCCTAAATAATTTACCATTCGTGTTTCATCTTTTTGTGACTTTTGAGTCCGAAGCACATGTTCTGACATAACAGAATCAAATTTTGAGATCATCTCAACCGCTTTTAAAAAATTACTGTTATTGCTTTCAAATAATTTATTAGATTGCTCGCGTAAAGCAAGACACTGTTGTGACAAATATTGTATCATTAAAATTATTCTCTCAATCACAGCATGCCACTGCTTTGCTTCTGCATTCAACAAACGTAGTTGCGTCTGGTTTACAGTTTGTTCTTTTGATAACAATTTTATAAGTTCTAACTGATTTTTAACATTTGCATTGTGAGTAGGGGAGAACCACGTACCTTGGGACACTTTTTGATTATTGCGGATTGAAAATGCTATTTTCAAAAATATATGTATTATAAGTAAACAGAACACAAATTAAGTCTTTATTGAACTAAGCTCAACATACAAAAGTGTAAAAAACAAAATAACAAGAAAACCACTAGCCATCTAAAAAAACGTTGCTACTGTCCCAAGGTACGGCTGTAGCACTTACTTTGGGACAGATGAGCATGTACCTTAGGACATGAAAATATATTATCCTAAAATATACTTTTTAGCCATTTAACCAAAATTATATGCAGAAAAATCAAGTTCAAACTCAATCTGATTACTTTTCCGATGAGTACTACCAGCAGGCTTAGGATGAGGCAGCTTCATAACTACATCACTTGTGGATATTTCATAAATTTCTTCATTCTCATAAATAAACTTCTTCGTAGATCCTTTAATTCTTTTTAAATATTTTACCTCCAACACATCCTCTTCGATTGCGATAATTTTGGACACGTAGTACCGAACAGATTTTTTTCCTTTTATCTGAACAAGAACAAAATCACCTATGTTATGTGACTGTGGCATTTCGTTGTCTTCCTCATCTTCATCAATGCCAAAACTAATGCCGTTTAAGGAATCTGATGATTTTGATGATACTTCAAGACTTTCATCTGAACTAGTGGAATCTTCTTTCACTAAGACTTTCTTGACTTTTAGTTTTTTAGCATTTACCTTGATGTATTTTTTGTTTTTCCTAGCCAATTGTTGCATTTCAATTTCATTTTTTTCTGGCGTATCAGTCAAGATACGGCACCTTCCTGGTTTTCTGCCACCTCTGGTTGACTTCCTAGGCTTTGCTTTTGGGTAGGGGCGAATAGATTCTGGTGTTACGTGAATTTTCGATGAGCTAGGTTCGTTGTACTACATTGTTCACGTGAATTATTCAGAGTTTCGAGTAGCCTATCTGTAACATATGAGGTGAGGAAATCATCATCCGTGAAAATGTTTCTGTTAATTGGGTAAATCCCCGAAACCCTGAAACCAGACTGAATGTTTCCAGGTGTGAATGCTAGCGGATATGCCTTTCCCGCACACTCAGCCACATCATAGATCGTCATGGGGGACCCAGCAGAGTTTAGTAGCCATTCATGACAAGCAGTATTATAAAATTTTTTTAATGGGCCAAAAACTGCTCGATCTAATGGCTGCAGCTTGTGACTGGTATGGGGAGGGAACGATAATAGTATTATACAGCATTCTTTAGCTCTGTCTATAGCTTGTATAGACACATGACTTTCATGATTATCAAGAATCAATAATATTTTATTTTCTGCACTTGATTTCGTGTGTTTAATGAAATGTTCCAGGAATTCTAAAAATGAGCTGGAATTTGACCAACCACTAATTCTGGCACAGCCTATGCTACCAATCGGAGCTCCTTTTAGCATTGACCCTTAAAATGGACACGAGGGAACACGAACATTGGCGGTATTGAATTCCCTATCGCATTAACAGCAGCTATCATGGTAACATTGGATTCCCGCTCTCCAGACGTCATGCTTTCTACTTGCTTAGTTACTTTAGTGGATATTACTTTTAAAGGAGAATGGACGGTGGACAAGCCGGTCTCATCAAGATTGAAGATTTGGTTAGCTTCGAATTTATGTCTTTCCATTAGCACTTCCAATTTGTCGAAAAAGATACCCACGTTCGTTCTATTGAATGCAGTTGACCTGGCAATACTAGTTGCTTTAGAGGTTTACGTAAAGACAAATCAGCATTTCTCCGCATAAAAAAAGTTACCCAATGCTTTCCAGCTATTTGCTTTTCACCCCAGGAGTCGAGGCATTTTGCAGCTACTTTTAGATAACGTGCAATTTCTATCTCTTGAGCGCCAGTGAAAACTTTTCTTGTGTCGTTTCTTGCTTCATACACAAAATTTTCATTGAGACCGCTTTTATGTTTTATAATGTGCCTACTTAGCGTCGATTTTGATACGTTACATCTTTCTGCGGCTGTTCTTAGAGGTAACTGGTTTAATAAAATAAGATTTGCGGCCTCAATTATTGCTGCTGCAAGTGGGTTTCCCCTTTTTACGTTACTCTTGCTTCTTGGCATCTAGATAGAAAATATTACAGTAGGATTAATGCAATTATAAAGCTACTAATATCAGATACGTACCTTGGAACATGTTCTGAGGTACGAACTGAAATATGTCCCAAGGTACGAATCTTGTGGATATTAGAAAGCAATTAAAATAAATCAAAAATAGTAAGGTTATGAAACATCTCATTGTAAAAAATATACATCAAATTTTGCATTTGAACACATTATTTATAGATATAAACAATAACTAGCCTACCGTCAGATACATACACTTCGATGTCGGATGATAAAAAATTACTCGTGAAAATCAAAAACACAATTTTTAGTTCAACACATGAACACTCTGTATTAGCATCACACATCTAAAGTCAGGTGTCATCTACCATCAGACAGATTAACTACCATGTTTATTTCTGCTAAATATGTACAGCACGGGTTTAAAGCACAGCTGTCTCGAGGTACGAACTGTCCCGAAGTACGTGGTTCTCCCCTATCACTTTTTTCGTGCCTTGAAATCAATAGTGACAAATGCTGCCAGTCAGAAACACCTTCCTTTTGCGAAAAATTGTTTTTAATTTTGCCAAATATTGTACAACAAAAGCAATAAACTGCATTATTTTTTATTGAATAAACTAACCACGGTCTATTAATTTCTTCTCCATTTGGAAGAGAACGGTAGAAATAATTTTTCGAAAACCTTCGACCATTTTCATTAGTTGGGAAATTAAATTGCGTTACCTGAACAGGCCCTCTTTCTACTAAAATTTTTGTTAATGTTGTTGATATTATCTCAGGCCACTCTCCAGGATCATCTGAGGTTGCTGTGTCCTGCTGCGACTGCTGTGAATCTGATGAGCAGCCAAATTTCTTTAGTTCAGAAAGCCTTGATGAGGATGACGTGCTGGCTTCTTCAGCGTCACCAACTTCTCTTCTTTCTGGTTTTGGAGACTCCGAGTCAGATGAAGTCACCTTCTCTTCCCCAGATTCGGAATCTTCCCTCATAATTTCCATTTCGACTTCTTGGACGCACGGCTCATTAAGTGGCCCGGAAAGAGAACTAGAGCTTGATTCTAATGCTTCCGCTGACACATTTTCTGGCTTCAAATATTTTTCTAAAGTATTGGCCAGTTTTTTCTTTTTTTTGTAGACTTTGTTTTCGATACTGAAAACCCAACAGCCTTTTCGTTTTTCTGTTCTAGAAAAATTATAACAATTTTATTACTTAATACAATTTAAGAATATGTAGGTAACTATCTGTGTATTGATTGATATATGATTGATATGTATGTAGGTACTTACCATATTTATAACTTTTCTTCAACTTTCTTCAAAACACAATCACTAACAAAATTAATTTTCTTTACTCGATCTTCTCTGTAGCCAATTCAAAAATTAAATGACCAAATAATTATCATTGCACCCATTTTACCACAGCATTAATGTAAGCATAATATAATATTATATTTCTTAAAATCAGCTTTAAACAATTAGGTACTTACCGACAAAAGAGATCGCCGACATCCCGATCAAAAATAATATAAATACCTACTTCATAAATACGATATGTTTCACAGTCAATAAAAACCGCCAGCCGCCAGTTTTCTGAAAAGTCACGTTTTGTTGCTTCTGATAAATATCCGGCTTTTTTGTAATCATTGCATAAAGATGCATGGAAAGCGTTCCTTCAAGTTGGTTTCGTTTAACAATTAGCCGCCACGGAATAAAAACTAACTTCGAGAATTTACATAAACAATAATCCATGTAACCATATTATCAGGGGTTCATTTACACAATAAACATTTTTTATACCTATATAGGTACATATTTTTGAACTTCTAAAATTTGTAAAGTAAAAAAATTGTACATTTTTTAATTTTTTTTTTGTAATTTCTAGGTATATAATTTTTAAACCTTTTTGGCCGCCCCTGAATTTGGCCGCCCGTGTGCGGTGCACACATTGCACACTGGCTTGGCGCGGCCCTGATAACAATAAAGAACTGTTTTTTTTCTTTAACACCATGTATCTCGGAAATGAATCGTTTTCGGATCAATGTTTATTAAGACTTTTTTGTTTAGATTGGTGAAATCTATAAGTGGGTAAAATATTCGCACGTATTTTGTAAACACCCAGTATAGACAATTTTATGAGTTTTTTAGATGGTGGAATGCCCCTCTTCAAATTCGAACTAGTGGGTTGAAATAACATCGTTGAATTCGGTTAGCTGCAGATACTGTTTTTATCAATAAACACATTTGAAAAGGTATGAGACGCTTTATGAGACTTTTTCTACTGCCTTGGGTGTTTATTACATGACATTTCGGGAGTTTTTCATCTACTCCCGTCATCAGGTGAATGAACTCTTTGTTAGTCCTGAGAAAGACTATTTTTTGTACGTCTTTTCACGTACACTAGTGTCTACCCCAGGGTTTGAACCCGCGACCACTGATCGCTGTGATTACGAGTCCGTCACTTTTACCACTAGACAGCGGCGCAGGAACTACTATAATTATGGGGGGCAAACAAATTTTTGAGTGTTTTAACATAACTAAGCTTTTTATGTTCGACGGTTCCATAAACACTTTATTGTAGTATTATTTAGCGTCCATAAAGTGCCACTTTAGTCCATAGAGTAAAGGAAAAGCGGCCGCCTGTCAATGTCCAAAGTTATTATCAAAATAAATGTCATTTTATTCAAATCAGGAAAGAATATTGTACGTATTAATTGAAAACTTTACAATTAATAAAAAGGAATTCATCTTTAATACCTCCCGGTAATAGGTAGTTATTCTTGACATTGAAAACGCAATTAACCTAGACGCACACTTCGAAACTATCAAATGTTTCAATAGCTACTTGAATTTTCTAATGTGTCTAATATGACAAATGATATTGTAGATAAAAGGAAATATTTTGCACTGCATTCGAACATAAAGCTTTGCATGCAGCTTGTACATAATCAGGCCTTATTTGAGTCGTCTTCTTTATCGCTACGCTATGCTCTCTCTACATAAAATAGACTCTTTCAATAAAGTCCTACATTATGTACTTGATACATAAATAACTATAGTTACAATTAAGCCAAAATACTTTTTAGTCACGTATTGAATGGTCATAAATATACACAAAATACCTTAAAGGTATACTCCATTGTTCATTGTTACTTTGTTTTACTTCGTAAAATATAGTAATCATGATTTTTCATAGTAATCACGAGATTTTTGCGGAAATATCTGTATTTGTGTCTTTCGTTCAGAAAAAGTAATTATCAAATTGATATAATGTCTGTTAGTTTATGATCATGACAATTTGTGAGTCTGTCAGTATGTCTGTGTCCTCTATACGAGTACAACCCAGATTGTTTAATTGATCGGCCTCAAAATTTATATATTTGTTTTTAATATAGATTTGGAGATCCCAGTCATTTTTGGTTAAAATCGGGTAACCGCAAGTGGTACTTTACTCTTGTTCTTCTGTTTCCCGGAAAATTTTATAATTGTTTGATAAAAATTCAATTTCATAAATTAAGATGATGTATTGAGTAATTATATACAACTCTTGTTTAAAATGTTTATAAGAAATGCAGTTTTTGGAAAAATCGCAAAGTGAAAGTTTTTTAAAACTTTCTCTCAAACATATATTGCGTAATTATCTATAACTTTTGTCAATATAGTTTTTGAAAATTTTACAAGTAGTAATAGGAAGTCGTGTGGTGACCACAGGTTATTGTTTCATAATACGGAAATGGAATCTAGAGAAACAATTGATAACAAGCATTGTCACTAGCTTGCATTGTGTTGGTACATAAACTTCTGGTTATTTTTGCAATGAGATTAGGTTTCATTTTGATTGGTTGATACCGCAATTATTTATAAATTGTAGTTCCGGCTATTATAAACTGAAATTGTCCTTAGTACAATGCCTACCTAATTAAATTATGATAAAAAATTAATTTCATCTAGTATGGCAATGCAATAGATCCTAATTTATTAATGTAACTACGTTTACACTTAAATGTCAAACTTGATTTTTAAATGACTTATAGTTGCATTCATACATTAGGAACTATTTCATATCCGTACTACTCGTAGATGAAAATAATTTTTGATCATATATAGTTAAAACCAAATTATAAAATCACATTTCAAGTTTATAATAGCCAAAGATACACTATTTAAAATAATGAAATGTCAACCTTACCACAAAAATAATAACCAGAAGTTTATGTACCAACACCCTAGTAACAGCCTAGTAACAATGCTTGTTGTTAATGACTTCCTTGGAATGTCGGAAGTTGCATTGCCATCTGAAAGAAAAATGGACTATATCGAATTCTATGGCTGTTAACCTAAAACTAAAGATGTGTTTAACAAATTCTTGTGTTTTATTTCTGCCCCTCCTACAATAAAACAACGAATTTTAGCATCTCATGTAGATTAATGTGATAGCCCTATGCACAATTTTTTTTTAAATTTCATAGAATATATCAGGGGCAAACTACACTATTTGCCCCCTCGACATATTCTATGAGGGGGAAATCGCCCCCCTTGCCCCCCCTTCCCTGTTCCTGCGCCCCTGCCACTAGACGTAGACGGGAGTAGATAGAAAACTCCCGAAATGTACTGTGATAAACACCCAAGACAGTGGAAAAAGTCTGATAAAACATCTCATAATAGACCACTGCTAAAAATGACATCATTCCGACAACAGTTTGAAGAGGTATACATATTAATGACTGCTTTTATTTCGTCGTCCTTATTGCTGGACTTAAGCTAAAGTGGTGCAACTAGTTGTAAAAAATTTGGAAATATATTCGCCTTTTCTTGGTCTGTTCTAGCCCATTCGCCGTTGAGATTTTTAACTGGTGGTACTACATGCTTAGGTCTTTTGAATTTGTGGCCTTCCATATTCAGAGGTCTTTGCTGGAGAAATTTCATATATGTATAATGGAGGAAGGTAGCATTGGGTTTTATCTAGTACTTTTTTCTTGCTCATCGTTCTCGACTCATCCGTTCGAATATATATTTCGGAATGTTAACATTTTCGACTTGCTCGTGCTCATCTACTGTTGATTACCATGTCGCATCCTGGATAAGTACAGTAAGATATTGTCTCGCTGTATCAAGCTCTCCTGATTCTTTTATTATAATTATCAGTTTTGCGTCAACTTCTAACTTTAGAGACTGTTGTCTTGGCTTTATTACATGGAAATTTTAGAATCGTAGATTTGATTATGAACTATAATTAATTTCTTATAACTAATAAATTCAAGTTCTAATTAATCAACGAAAACGTTTAAGATAACTTTGTCGTTATCGACTGGCAATGCTGGCGACGATTTTAAACCGATCAAATGTGCTTTGTGTCCCATAAACAGCACTAAGTTGGTAAATTTGCATCGCTCAGGAAAACTTTTTACAAATGTAAAGTTCCCTAGCAATGTTTAGACATCTCGCTTGAAGGTAAACACTGTCTTGAAAAATAAAATTTAAATTACGTGTTAGACAATGATTCTTGCTCCTACAGCATACCAGGAAATTTAAATTTGAAATTCCAAGAACTTACACATTATTGTTGGTTTCAAAAGAAGATTGAACACAAGAAGTTGACGCATAGAGAGAATCGATTACAGTAGGCTAATAAAAGTGTATTAACGAACAAGCGGATAAGCAAGAAAACAAAAATAGAAATATACGAAAGTAAGGTATACGAAAACCAATGATTATATGTGAACCAGAAGTCACGAAACACAAGAAAGGACATTTAAGAATTCAGCAAAAGATACTTAGAGATTTATTCATACTATCAGCAATGAAAAGTATAGAGTCGAAATGAATCACGAAACGTTAAAGGTAAATGATGCAGTCAAGCACATGAAAATTAAAAAAATAAAATGGCTTTGACAAAGATAAAGATCTAAATATGCATGAAATGTACGAAAAATAAACGAATACTAGATGAAGAATAAGTAAGATAAGAACGAAAAGCAAAATGGTTGACTTAAGCTGTGGAATATCTTCACATCTTTTTATTTTATTTGTATCCCTAATTCACCCAGAACTGGAGAAAGGTCTTTTCATCGGTTTCCATTTGAGCGATGCTGCTCCTCGAGAATTCGATAACTCCTAGTTTTATTATTCTATTTCTCTTAACTTTGCAGTAGTGTATGCTTAGCCTATTTCGATAGTATGCTACTTTTTATACTGTTTCTATTAGCTATGTATTTTTTCTAATGCGAGTTTCTTTTCCTACCTTCAAAGCAATACTCATTTTCGCCGTTCTATGACTCTTTGTACTCGCTCGTTTTTGTGGTTATCCATACCCGTATTATGCAAGTCAATATAGGGCAACTAAACCAATTCGTAAAAGTTTCTTGATGTATAAAGCCTTGACAAAAGAACGTAATACTAGTGTAATAGTAATGCCAATGCGATAATAATTAATTTACTATGTGATGACTGATGAGAAAAGGTTTTTTATCTGTGTCTGCCCCTATTAAAGGCACATACGTCAAATTGACAGCAAGGTACCATAGGTGCACTTAGTCATTTACGTACTTCGGTGTATCTTTATCCACTCGAATTTTTATTGTGTTCATTGCATTTATTACTTTTTGTTCATTTAAATCGTTGATTATTGGTTGTAGATCTTCGCAACTATCTAATATCAGAACCACATTGTCTGCAAATTTAAAGTTGTTTTCCTAATTCACCTGTTTAAATATGCTCTCTACGGTTGCTGTAAATAATTTAGGCCTAAGCGTGTCTTACTTGGGCAATCCTCTATTTATGGAAATTGAATTTGAGTTGTGGAATTTCATAGTTGATATGGCGTATTCGGATATTTAATTGCGGAATAATCGTGTGTATCTAAAGTTAATTGTGCAGTTTATAATGGGCTTGACTTGGCTCGCCTAAATAGCATTTTAATATACACCCCACTGTAAGGGCAGCGGACTCTCATCTTTGAGGAGGCATTAAGACCTGCGATTGCCAAAGCCGAATTGTGGAATCGCAGTGAATGCTGTTGAAGTTGCTGGGATCTGAACCCGCATTTTTTGGTCCGGAATTAGAGTGTACCTCTGAGCCAACTTCACAATATGAAGACGATAGTCTGAACTAATTATCTGGAGCTTTTCAATAAGGGATAAAAGTACTTGCTTGCTTTTAGCAATAAGCAACGTATCGTATTACACATATGTAAAATTGAAAATCTTTTCACTACCCATTAATCTAATACACATCACACAATGTGCTCGCAAGATAAAATAGAAATAAGAGGAGATAGAACGCATCCCTGTTTTATGCTTTTTTTGATTTTGCTGCTTGAGGTATAGTCATTATCAGTTCCCACTTGTATTGGCACCTCTTTTGGTGGTTCTAATACAATGTAATAATATATTTTTCTATAGCTCCAAGTTACGAGCCAAGTTGAAATATGTAATATATTTTTAAAATACTTACAATAAAGAAATACTATCCTTTACGTAAATGCACTCATATACCTACCTTATTGCTTAATAAGATCGGTAGTAATTGACGAAATTTATAAATCAATCTGACATTTGAAATTATGTCAAGTGCTTAATATTATTATGCCACGACTAATCAGTTTAAAAGCATTGATACCCCTAACTCCCAACTGAATGGGCTAACCTTCAACTAACAACTTCTTCTATATGTTTAATGATTGAATATTATTTTAAAGAATAATGATTATTTGATTTTATCAATCAAAAGCACAATTCCAGGTATTTCATAGACTTGTTTTGTATAATCAGTTTGTTAGTACATAATAAAAGTTTTATTTGACATTACACAATAAAATGCAAGTTGTCAGAAATAATTGAATCAATTGTCTTAATTTTCAAACCTGATTAAATTAAAAATATAAAGTTCTAAACGTTATCCTACTCCAAAAGACTCAAATTTCAAATTATAATAATCGAAACCGTTGAGTACCCAAATCACAGGTATAATCTAGAAAAATTATTAATTAATATTCTATAAAAATCTTCTAAATATAATTACAATGGTTTTAATAGTTGTCGCACCAAACTCCCTTTCGAATTTCTTAATATTATTTAAGAAATTGTCACTAATCTTCTGATGATTGTTCTATGTACCTGGACTTTCTAGCTGGATAAAATTCAAGTCAACAAACCCCTCTTGGTGGTTTTCGAGCAACGCACAAGCTCGTTGTAGCTCTTAGGAACGTTGCTGCCTGATCGAACTGATATGCAGCAAACAACACTCACTTCACTGATTCTATTTTCTTCTTAGTATTTTCGTAATCGAATTCAAATAACTTTGAATTATAGATATTAACGATACAAGTTTGATTATGAGCATCTTAACGAAACCAGTTTGATTGCCAAAACGAGGCGGTGAGCCGAGTTTTACGGCAATCAAACGAGTCTCTTTAAGTGCCATAAGCAAACGTGTATCGTTCAATATTTTATCATCAATAAATTCTGGTCCAATGTATTTTTTATATAAAAAGAGTGCAGTAATATTCATTACAGCACTGAGTGCGGTAATAACTATTCATTACCGTACTGAGTGCGGTAATATCTATCCATTACCGTACTGAGTGCGGTAATATTTATTACCGGTAATATTCATTACCGCACTCAGTGCGGTAATGAAGTTTTTAACGATACTAAAATTTATTGGTTAATAGGCTATAACAACACCTATTTCATCGTAGAGAATACTTTATTACTACTACGTATCAAACAAACAATAAATAGCTCCACACCGACCTTCGGTTCTTAGTGCGACTTTCACTCTGATGATGCAAGCTGCAAGGTCTTGCGAAACGTTAGTGAATATGGATGCACAAACAGCAAAACGGCCAAATCTGCCTAAGTAGCCTCGTTCTCAAGATACTCAAACAACACGAGCCACCAGAGAGCATGGCCATCGCGCGCTGGTTTTTGCTCGACTTCACAAGGTGCAAGGCACATTAAGCCAGAAAATGCTGGGTGTTCAAATACAAATACTACGCGGTCTAAGCCGAAATTCTATGCTAAAGAGAATAAACAAACAATTATTATTTTCTCACAATTAATGGGAATTTAATCCTTAACGTGAATATTTCCCGTAGATTCTCAATTCAAGTTATTTATTTTAGATCGTTACTAAAAACAACCTTGTGGTTGCCCCTACTACCCCACCAGTCAAACATACAACTGTAATATCACATAATATCCTTTAGATATCGAGATATAAATATTTAAATTAAATGCATCATACATCCTGTATGCTGCATTACACACTACAGCGCGGGGCGGTATTATTTTCACATATAATCTCATAAGAGCATTAATTATTTCCGGATTTTTTTTTTGAGTGCGTTCCAACAACGTCGTATACGCTAGAGCAAATTAAGAGTTGTTGGAATGCATGAAAAATAATTTCCGGATATGAATTAACGTTCGAATGCAGATTCGGTAAGAAAATCGTAACGACACAAACCCTCATAGTTAGGTTGGTCTACCTACAAAAAGTTTGCAAGGAATTTTGTTGGTGTCTTGGTTAGGGCTCGTGAACTAATTTTTCTATGGGGCATTAATCAGTGTCGTATGATTTTCAACAGTAATGTATTAAGTGCATAGTGACTTGCAGATAATGCTGGTTAGATTGCACGACCAGCTGGATTGCGATGAAAATATGTCTCAACAGCGAAGCTGGAGGGCGTATTTTCTAAACAATCCAGCGTGGTGCAATCTGGTCAGCATTATCGAAGCAAGGAACTATGCACGCAATATATTTTACGTGACTATTGCTTGAATCGATTAAAAAAACTAACGAATCATCATTTTAATAAGTAAGGTGGAGTATTACCGATAAGTTGTTATATAACAATAATTATTGACGCAAGCCATTTTTGATTGGTTGAAAGTTCAAAAAGCGAGTGCGATCATTGGTCAAATGACATCGTTCGACAGATGTATGCAATAGTCGACGTAATCATCATTTTAATGAGTAAGGTGGAATATTACCGATAAGTTGTTATATATCAATAATTATCGACGATAGTAGTTTTTGATTGGTTGAAAGTTAAAAAGCGAGTTCGATCATTGGTCAAATGATATCGTTTGACAGATGTATGCAATAGTCATATACATTTTTATGACGCAAACTATATGGTGAGGTATAATGTCAAATATAATAGACTGTAGTAGATGCTATCGTACATTATCAAAGGTGCTATGATAATCGATGAAAGATAGATAGATGGGTATTATATATTAGGAGTCTCTAGCCTTCTCTACCATTTGCTGGCTTGTATCTTTTGCAACACCTGCTTATGCTGATGCAAGTTGTTAAAATATAAAAGGTTGAAATGTGGAGTGGATAATAGACAGTAAAATTTTGTTGGTGTGTGTAATCAACGCCAGCAGTCGAAAGTTGTTGCAATTAGTTTTAGTTAGTTTTAAAATAGCACAAATGTGTGTGTGTGTGCGCATATCCTGCGCCAACATGAGCGTGCATACCGGAAACGATGAGTTTTTGCGACAATCGTCAGTCTGAGCTGATTTTTCACCCGAAGTGTGCTTTGGTTCGCGGGTCCAAGTGTGACTACGAGTTTAGCTAGTTTTGAAGCTGGACACAGTGCCTGCCAAAATTGAAATTTTTATATCTTTTGGGTGAGCGTAGGTGATTTTATATTCACACTCGAGACCGACATCAAGTGACTTATAGCATGCCAATGAGCGTTTGGGCGCACCTTCTTCTGTTCTGTTCGTGCTGCACATGAGCATATACGCAGTTGGCTGTTAGCACACAGGTGGCATTTGAAGCCGTAGTCTGCTAGTGATTTATGTTATGCTTAAGTGGAAACGGTGTTCGAACAGCTGTTGGAAGTATACGTTAATAATTTTTAATGTAAATTCATAGTACAACTTTTCGCGGGTGGATTTAATAAGCAATACATGTTTGTTAATTATTTTTGTGTAAACAAATTGGTTTTAATTTGAGTAGTTGTATACAACTAAGGGCCGGTTGCAGAAAGCAATGTTAAGTCTGGTGTTAGCTAACGTCACGTCAAAGTGAACAAAATCGCATCAAATTTTGTTTACTAATGTATTAGTTACCATAAACATGTGAGATTTGATTCGTTTTTGTTCACTTTGACGTCGCGTTAGCTAACACCAGACTTAACGTTGCTTTCTGCAACCGGCCCTAACTGTTTCAGCTTAGCAAGCGTAAAGGTTAACATCTGGTTCATTCTAACAAAAGTTTTCCTTAAACATGATTGGGGTAAATCAAATAAGAGACGTATAATTGCTATCGAGCAAGCAGGAAATAAGAGAGAGTAAAAGTAATTAATAATAGGCTAGAGGCGCAGTAAACGCCTCGTAATATTTTGAGTTTACAACAGTTGGGTTCGAACCGCGCCATAAATGCAGATTTACAACTTTTGTAATGCTCGTTCAACTGCCCAATACTCTACTGTATCAAAAACTCTTTGATAATCTACAAAAGTAAATTATACGCTGCTGCTTTCTCCATGTCGATAGATGATCAGTAACCTGTCCGGAAACCTGCTTGACAATCGTTTAATTTGTGAGCCTACTTGTAACGGTTCTAGTAAGCAGCTTATATGGTTTTAGCAGAAGGGTGATTGGCTTATAATCACCTAGTTAACTTCGCCTAATTTTTTATAGCAATATGACTATGGAAATGTCTTAGCCTGATGCAATACTTTCTGCTGTAAAGTAAAGTAAATATTTTGTAGTTTGAATTGAAGGTTTTCCTTCCTATTTGGTATTCTGTCCTTGCTTTGCTATTTTTGATCTTCCTAAATACGTTTACTGTTTCATCTTCTTTCATTATAGAAATATATTCAGAATTATTGTTCTTTCTAGCATACCTTTATATTTTATCTGAAATCTATCGCCGTGAAGTTTACGCCTAGTTTGCCGCATATTTGGCAATTTCAAACGCCGGCGTGTACTTAATTAATCTAGCAATCTTTGTATTTAAGCACGACGAGCTTTTGATTTCTGCAGGTACAAAATGTGTTTGGACGAGACTTTACTTGCATACCACGTGATGAGAGAATATCTTCAGAAGCAGACGTCGCCACAAGAGCAGCCTTGGTCCCGTTGTTGGATAGCTGCAGCCGCCGATTACTTCGGAATATGGTAGATTTTTCGTCTTTTTTTCTTGATTTTCCTTTCTGTTTGCCGCCTTCCTGATTCGCTTTAGTTTTTTTCGGTTTTAGATTTATCATTTGGGTCCCATAGTAGGCCGCTAGAGTAAGTGCTCGTGGAGGCTACCGCTAGGCGAAGAATTGGCCATGTTTAGCAGCGGATCTTTTACGTTTTATCTACATCTCTACCATCAAGGATAGATCTCCTTAATAGAGAAAATACTCGACGGAGGCTTTGAGTGTTAAATTACTATAAACGCAATTCCTCCGTCAGTGATTTCCCGATTCAACTTTATTATTCTTTTTGTATTCGTCCTATAAGCCTTTCGATATGGTACTACCTTTTCAGTTGTAACAAGGATAGTAAACGTGATTATACAAGGTGTATCGCTACATGACGCTCATAGCTCAAGGTGTTGCTAAGGCAATTTTAAAGAAATAAATGTCGTAGGAACATATATCGAAAACTTATTTTTAACAAAGATTTAGAATTTTGAAAATTCATAGGTACTGCTTGTTAATTTCACAAAATTAAAAGCATGTTGATTATAAATAGCTCTTTGTTCTTTACCCTATTTAATAATTCATACCTATTCAGTTTGGTATGTCAAAACAAGCTCAAATCTGAAAAGAGCAAATTGCTAAGATTATGGATGCTGCTGCAACTGTTCGAGCTGACCATGCGACTGTTTGAAGAAACTCGTCTTATGAGGAGAGTTCAACTGTGTTAATATGGTTTTCAAATCTTAAAATTCAATTAAATAAAATATTAACGCTTGGCTTTTTATCTTCTTTTTAACATAAAATGAATGTAGCTCCACTACGATTGAATTTAGAGTATATGTTTATAAACCCGTTTTGATTTCAAATCACTTCAGCAGCACACCGTTCAGGTATGGCCGCCATGTCGCGGAACACTTTGTATTAAGAGTAGTGTAGATAGACGGGTTTTGCCTCAAAATGTGTCACTGCGCAGGTTTTCTGCGCAGGTGTCTGCGCAGGTTTCTGTCAAGGTCATTGGCCTAACCGGGGTCAAGGTCGCTGGACTAGACGGGGTCAAGGGTGAGGCCTAGCCGGGGCCAAGGTCATTGACCTCATCTAGGTCACGTGCTCCCACAATGAACTTTTGGGGTTAAAAGTTTACTTTTTACAAGGTTTCGACGATGAATTTTGGGGCTAAATGTCTAATTTTATTCCTACGCATATCAAAAAATATTTCCCACGCTCAACAGAATGTGAGTCATTGTCTGGGAATGCAAAACTTGTTGAGACTTGTAGATACAGGATGTCTACTAATTGAACAATGACGTCCATTGTTTGAGAAATCTGCACGACTTAAAAAAATATAATTGGAACAATGAAGCCATTGTTGTCTAGAGGAATTTTTGCTGACCTCCTTTATCTGATAAACCGGATGTTATTGTCTGGAGCTTCAGACTTGTCCAGACGTGTTTGATAAATGTGCAAGACTGGTAAAAATTGAACAATGGAACCCATTGTTTAAGAAAAATCTGCACAACCGCTAAATTGAATGGAGCCTTTGTTTGGAAATTAAAACTTGTTTGAGGTTCTGGGTGAGACACACGAGTGACTGGGATCTGGTAGTTGATAGTCTCTCGCATATTTTGATAGTTATTAACAGTCAGTTAGTAAACAGTATTTAACATAATACAAAAGTGTTGGAGTCTTAGAGACATTGAAAAAAATCCTCAACATTGAAAGCACCGAATGTAAATATTACGTGTTTTTCGCGTACTTTATTAAATACACAGCCTCAAAATTCAACCGATAGTTATTTATTTCGCTTTTTACTGTTGGATTTATGTACAGAAGACAATATCCTTCACTTTAGCAATAAGCAAGTTCCTAAAGAAATATTATTATGTTGTAGAGATTTACAGGTTACAGTTCGGAGTGTAAACTGAGTTAAAAACTTTGGGTATTTCTATACAGCTATTAGCATCAGTACCATTTAATTGCATATTGTTTTCTTTTACGTAAGACCCAAATTTTAGAATTGATTGTTTTAATATAGGCTCGAAAGCACTGCTGACAGACAGACAGACAGACAGAAACTTGTAATGCAGTTGCCAAACCGGGGCTTGTCAAATATCGAACAGCAATATATATTGGTAAAAAATAATCTTCAGTTAGCAGGTTAAAAGTTTGATGTAGTTTTAGACAATCTTATACACACATATAATTCCAGCACTAAAAAATGATAGGAAGCTAAAACACATAAGTACGGTGGAGTCTTAAACAGCAGAATTTTAGAATACAAAACAGAGCGATAAAAGAACCGTGAGGGATCATATTTAACCACTGGACATTTTTCAGTTTATCCGATTCAGTAACTTCCGCATATCAATCTCGCAAAAACAAACACCTTCTTTGTTGTAAAGTTAGCACCTTGACTTTAAGAATGTTATGGTAGTATATTTACGAAATCCGGCGCCACAGCACTATATGTTTTAACTACATTTTTACTTCCTTTTACTATAAAGGAAGTATTGGATTCACCCCAACAATTCGAAATTGAGTTTTCAACGGATCTTCACGTTTTAGGGTCCCCTGATACCAAAAAACATATTTTTTTTTCATTGGTCTGTCTGTCTGTCTGTGTGTGTGTCTGTGTGTCTGTCTGTCAGTCTGTGAACAGAATATCTCAAAAACGAAAAGAGGTATGGCGTTGAAACTTCATATATAAGTTTTGTGTACTATGTAGATAAGACAGCAAGCTTTTGAAGAAAATCGCATAACCGGAAGTAGGTGTTTACTCTTGTGATTTTTCAGTTTTTTTCGATTTTTTTTAAAACCGCCATAACGATTTTTTTTTAACTTTACATTTTTCTTACATTTTTTAATGTGTATTGATGTGAGATAGGGGATTTTCCAGTTGAATACTTCTAAAGTGGGTTTCTTTTGTTTTTTTTTTCTATTTTTTATTAACTCCTATTTTAAATAAAACACCGAGTATATTATTACATTTTTGAATTCACCTTAAAATTCTAGAGAAAATTTGTCTCTTCAACTAACACTCGATTTTGTACCGTTTTTGTAGAATTTGTAATTTTTGAAAATTTTTAACAAATGCTTAAAAATTAAAAATGAAATTTTTGACTAATTATAAGATCACTGTAAAAGGAAGTTGTGTGAGTGTATCACATCAGATTTTTTATTAAGCATTCAATAACTACAAACATAAAAAGCAGCTTAAAATATTGTTCCTAAAAGGAGTGGTGGTGTCGTTTTATCATTGGAATTTCGATTTCTTACAACGGTATTTGTAAATTATTCGTAAATAGTCCAGTTTTTTGTTGCAACGAGCATAGTTGTAGCAGAGATATCTAACGAATAGAAGGCTATAGAAGATATAAACAGACAGTAATATTAATCTAAAATTGAATTAATTAAAATTAAGTATTTATCAAATGTTATTAACAAAGTTGTTAAACGCATGATACAGGCAGTTATTAATTACTTAATAAATACAATTGTCCTATATCCGGTATTCATGGTTTATGTATCAATCTGATTTTAATAGTCGATTAGACTCGAATAACTAAGGTTATTACAATGCTTATATCCGGTATTCATGGTTTATGTCTTAATCTGATTTTAATAGTCGATTAGAGTCAAGTAACTAAGGTTATTGCAATGCTAAAGACTGTAAGCAAAAGGTAAGATATCAAAATTTTAAAATAAAACCCTGAGAATAAGAATTAAATAAAATAAAGCCAAGTAAAAGCTATTAGGCCACAACAATTTATTAGTAAAGAATACTCTAATTAATAAAGATGCTATACACAATACCCAACGGTGAAGGATAAAAACTTGTCTAGATTGGTTAAAAATCAGATGTATAAGAGAAAATCTCAAACTTGTTTAAAAACATTTTGTAACTAAACAATCACATTAGAAATTGTGTAAATAACGCTCAAATTAGAAGGAGGCGCAGACTATAGAAAATACCTGTCCAGACCTGCGGATGTGAGTCATCGTCTGGGAATGTGCAAGGTTGCTAAAAATAAACCGAATGTGATTGTCTGTTTCTGCGTGGGTCTGCGCGGGAGTCTGCGCGGAGGTTTCTGCATAGGTCTGCGCGACGCTTTCTGCACAGTTTTGGCGGTAAATTCAAATTCTGCGTAGGTTTTGGCGGTAAATTCAAATTATGAACAGGTTTTTGACGGAAAAATCTGGGAATGTACAAGGTTGCTAAAAAATAAATGTGTGGATAAGAAATTTGCTTAGAATTGATTGAAAATTTACAGACACTGTTCGTAAGCACCGAATGTAAATATTAGTACATGTTTTTTCCTGTACTTTATTAAATACACAAAGTTTCTAAATTTTGCGATAGTTATTTATTTCGCTTTGCTGTTGGATCTATGTACAGAAGGACAGGATCCCTCACTTTAGCAATAAGGAAGTTCCTAAAGAAATATTATTATACTGTAGAGATTTACAGGTTACAGTTCGGAGTGTAAACTGAGTTAAAAATTTCTATACAGTACTGTAAGAGTAGAGCCTTTAAGGCGTTATATCTTACATAAATATGCTTATATATACTGATTGAAATAAGACGCGTGTTTGCTTTATGAATCAATATAATGAACTAAATAAACTTTGTTTGCGATCATCACCTTAACAACACAAACCAGATGGCTAGATCGCCACAATACTCCCCCCCCCCCAAAAAAGAGAAAAGGGGGAAGGGAGGCCAGGTAGGAAAACTAATATAACTCCGTATGAAAGTAACAGGATTATATTTAGCTACAAAACCTCCTGGATCTTTTCAACAATCCATAAAAACTAATAACAATAACTCATAACAATAAATAATAACACACACTACACACGTCCCTGGAGATATCTTGTTGGGCGCCGGACTCCATCTACTTCGCCGATGTAAGCTGGAAGAAAAATTATAACGGCAAGATGAGCTTTGTTTAAACTTGATTTAAACACACATAAATTTTATTTTCTAAAATTTACGAAATCCAGTTGCATGCTTTTAAATGCAATTCCCATTTATTAGCAAGAAAAATTTAATGTTGCAATCACCAGTCTTTGCCTCATAATTACTAAATTTAATATGTTTAAATTAGATTAAAAACTATATATTTCAGTTCAAATTTACGAAACATTATTCGTAATTTAAAAGCCAGTGTTATTACGCAATCATACGAGTTAAAGACCAGGAAAATGCAATTTTGCACTCCTTGCATAATACCGACCTACAGTAGTAAGTTCAACGGGCGACCTTCGCTCTATCAGGAAATAAAAACTGCACAAATTGCTTATCTGCTGTTTTGTAATTTAAACACTTTGCCCTATTAAACTGTATATATGAACTTTGATATTGTTACTGCGTTAAGCATTTTTTGTTTTGTATAAATACTAGTCTATTTTCATAATAAAAATCAATCTGCATTTAATGTTTGATTCATTCACTACGTCGCCACTTCTATACCAAGCCATAATACTGTCGAGATGTGAGGCTGCATCTCAGAAGTGGTTTAACCGTCGTCCCTTTAAGTGCCATTGACTAAGCTGGCTTAAAGCGTAGATGCAGTCTCATCTACGCGCTTAAAATTAGGGATAGAATCAGCGCAAAGTAACGGAGTCCTGACACAGCCTCTCAGGCATCTCTGTTCATGGTCCTTCGAGCCGGATTATTGGGGTTACCCAGGACCAAAGTTCGAGCTGAAATCACAGGAATTGGGAACAGCGAGCCAAAAATTGCCAAATGGAAAATCCCAGGTTTGATCACACCTAGATTTTCAAGTAACTTTTCCCTACCTGTAAATTTACTAATACTTCCCAAACTTACCAAAGCCATGCCTTCATCCCCTATCCCAAACATAAATATTGATTCCTGGAGCAATATTTTCATCGCCGATCCAACCTTCAACCAACCTGGCCCCATAGACATAATTCTAGGAGCCGAAGAATATTCAAAAATAATTCTAGAAGGAATCACTAAAACAAAGGATGGCATCTTAGGACAAAATACCGAGCTGGGCTGGATCTTATCTGGAACCATTGGAAGACAACATAACGAAATCATTAAAGTCAACACCATGGTTGCCAAAATCGAAGAAGATGAGCAGTTACAAAAATTCTGGAACATAGAAGAAGTCCCCACTCAACGAAAAATTTCCCCAGACGACCAGGTATGTGAAAATAAATTCACAGACACAGTGCAGCGAGACCAGGATGGAAGATACATAGTCAAGATTCCATTTAAGCAAACTCCAGTGAGCATGGGAAAATCCAAACCGTCGGCATTGGCAAGATTACTACATCTGGAAAAGAAGCTGAGACAAGACCAAGATCTAGAAATCCAATACAAGAAATTCATGCAAGAATAAATATCTGGATCTAGGACATATGGAAATAGTAGAAGAAAAACAAGAAAACAATGGCAAGTATTATATCCCACACCACGGTGTAATTCGAGAAGCAAGTTCATCAACGAAGCTCCGTGTCGTCTTCGACGCTTCGAACAAGGCATCTTATGGAAAATCCTTAAACGAAGTCATGTATGCTGGACCGAAACTTCAGCAAGAACTGGTCGACATTCTACTCCGATGGAGAACTCACAAGGTCGTCTTCTCTGCGGACATTGAGAAAATGTACCGACAAATCAAGATGGACAGCCAAGACCAAGAGTATCAACGAATCTTATGGAGATTCGATCAATCACAGCCAATCAGGGAATACAGGTTATGCACCGTCACTTATGGAACCGCATCAGCTCCCTATCTGGCCATCCGAACCTTGCACCAATTAGCAGAGGACGAAAAATCTTCCTTTCCATTAGCAGCGGAAGTTGTGAAGAGAGATTTCTATGTGGACGATGTACTCTCCGGAACCGACACTTTAGAAGAAGCAATCAAGCAGCAAGGTCAGTTAATTTCCTTATTAAAACGTGGAGGTTTTACCCTGCATAAATGGTGCAGTAATGAATTAGCCATCATACAAGAACTACCCGAAGAATTGAAGGAGCAAACCTACCGCGAAATAAGTGAGGACGGCTTAAAGAAGTCATTGGGCGTTCACTGGTCCCCATATGAAGACGTGTTTTGCTTCAAGGTGGATGTGAAGCAAAAGGGATCCACAAAACGCAGCATATTATCCGAAGTCGCTAAAATTTTCGACCCTTTGGGTTGGTTAGCACCCATCATCATCACTGCTAAACTGCTCATCCAAGAGCTATGGCTCGAAAATGTCAAGTGGGACGACCCAGTCTCAGAAAGTATCCAAGGCAAATGGGAAGCATTTAAATCTCAACTCAAATCAGTAGAAGAAATTACTTTACCAAGGTGGCTTTTTACCAAAAAGGAAGCTCAAATGGAACTGCATGGATTCTGTGACGCCTCCGAAAGAGCTATTGGAGCCGTGGTCTACACCAGAGTCATCACGTCATCAGGCCAATCCAAGGTATCATTATTAATAGCCAAATCCAAGGTGGCACCAGCTCGAGCAAAGGCAACCCTACCCAGACTAGAACTCTGCGCAGCAGTACTACTTTCTAATCTATTACAACGGGTAATCACGGCACTGGACATTCCTAAGGTATCTATCTTCGCCTGGACCGATTCCATGGTCACACTAGGATGGATAAAGGGAGATCCAGTAAGATGGAAGACATTCGTCGCAAATCGCGTAGCCGAAATCAACCACCTGATTCCGGCTCAACATTGGAACCACGTCAAGTCAGAAGAAAATCCTGCAGACGTCATCTCCAGAGGTACTAGTCCAGGAAAATTAAAGGAACATACACTATGGTGGGAGGGACCAAGCTGGTTAATTAACAAAGAGTTATGGCCGTGTCAACCAGACACCGCCACAACCAATGAAGAAGCCAAGAGTTACACTGTGCATCAAGCTACAGTTCATCAAGACGAGAACGAGATTATTCATCGCTTCTCGTCTCTGACAAGAATGGTACGAGTCGTGTCCTACTGCCGAAGATTCATCAACAAGTGTAGGCGTCTTCCCATTCAACCAGGATGTCTATCAGTTAAAGAAATGGAAGACACCATCCTCACACTCATCAAGGTCGTCCAAGGAAGTGATCCTATTTTGAAGGCAACAGGATCTCAAATCCAAAAGAGAAAATGTGTGGACTCCAACAACAAACTCGCAAATCTCAATCCATTCATCGATCAACATGGAATCATACGTGTTGGAGGAAGACTAGAAAATTCCAACTTATCCTACCACGAAAAACACCCAATTATCCTTCCTTATTCCAATCATGTTTCCAAATTAATAATCCATGAGGCACATTTACGCACCTTACACGGTGGCACTCAACTCACACTGTCCTATGTCCGAAGAAAATATTGGATCATCAACGCAAAGAAAGCCGTCAGTTCCAGCATCAAGAAATGCTTTCGATGCATCCGATTCAAGGCAGAAGCAGCCCAGCAATTAATGGGGAATCTTCCACCAACCAGAGTCAATTCAACCCCGCCATTCTTCCATTCCGGAGTGGACTATGCCGGTCCAATACAAATCCGAACATCTAAAGGAAGAGGGCATTCTTCATCCAAGGGATACATTGCTGTTTTTGTCTGTCTGTCAACCAAAGCAATACACTTAGAAGCCGTCAGCGACATGACAACTAACAGCTTCCTAGCAGTCTTCAGGAGGTTCATCGCCCGAAGAGGACGCTGTGCACATCTTTATAGCGACAACGGAACGAATTTCGTTGGAGCAAGAAAGGTCTTGGACAAGGAAATCCGTCAAGCAATGGAAGGCACAGTTATCCAAGAAAATTTATCCACCATTGGTACCCAATGGCACTTTATCCTTCCAGTAGCTCCACACTTCGGAGGAATATGGGAAGCAGGAGTAAAGTCAATGAAGCATCATCTGAAGAGAACCATTGGCAACGCTACTCTAACATTTGATGAATTAACAACTTTGCTTTGCCAAATAGAAGCCTGCTTAAACTCACGTCCTCTGTGCCCACAAGGCAACAATATTGAAGATACCACTGCATTGACACCAGGCCATTTCCTGATAGGAAGAGAGATAATCTCACCACCGAACCCAATCAGCACACCAATATCAACAAATTTGTCAAATCGCTGGAGATTGATCCAAAAAATCAAGCAAGATTTTTGGAAATCATGGAGCTCAGACTACCTTCATGGATTACAGCAAAGAAACAAATGGAAGAAACCGGTGGAGAATATCACAGTTGGTGACCTAGTGCTAATCAAAGAAGAAAACATTAATCCTAGTAAATGGCCCTTAGCGAGAGTTACCGACATTCATCCTGCAACCGATGGATCAGTGCGAGTAGTAACCATCCAGAAATCAGGAGGACATCAATTAATACGTTCCATAGGCAGTATCATTCCATTACCAACTAACGAAGAATCGCAGGAACCAGAGCTTGAAGAGAAAATTTCGGCCAACAGCACCCACACACAATCATTCCCAGTACCAAAGAAAACTATCCGATCCAAATGGAAAATGCTTCTACTCATATTTACTCTCCTTACCACAAATACATTGAGTAAGGCAGAATTCAACATACAAAAACCAGACAGCGGGTACTATGTAGAGCATATTGGACACGGGAAGATTGAACGAGGAACATTCAGGATCGAAATTCAGTTCGAGAGAGGGAAGATCGAAGAAGACTTCGAAACAGTTACCGACATTGTGAACAAATTCGACGACCTCTGCAACTCTGCGAAAGAACTGTCCGAAGACACGTTATGCAAGACATTGGTGCATCATCTTCTGGAACAAAAAAGGCATATGGAATGGATTAAAACTGGCATGGAAGATATCATAGCAAGACGAGAGAAACGAGGAGTGCTTGGGACTGTACTTACGTCAATTTTCGGAGTAAATGACGAAGTCTATCAAGATATTGATAGACTCGACAAAAATCAACAGGAATTAATAAAAATGGACAGTCAACAATCCAAATTCTTGCTGTCAGCACTTTCAAGATTTAATGAGACCGAAGAACGAATCGATCAGAAACTGGAACATTTCCAAGAGAAGCTGAACCAAGGAATCAGGGCGATCAACAACATGGACAAGTGGTATAAGGCAACCGACTCCAACCGATTAAATATCCACATCATCAGTGTCTATCAAGTTGCCACAAATGTTATTAGTGAACTGTGCAGTTACCACACAAACATTTTGAACGTTCATTTCCAACAAGGTAATTTTTACGAGTTAATAACACCTGCCCAAATCAAGCAAATCCTCGCAAATGCAACCAGTAAACTCTCGCCAAATTTAGAAATTTTACCGACTCCAATCCTGAAGGTCGACATCGGACATGATGACACATACATCAACGTCCAAGGATACTTCATCATAGTCGAAAAAACCGAATATACCTTAATCAAGGTGACACCAATTCCTCTCCAAATTAACAATGGGTCCTACTGGGTGATCGACGTACCAAAAGGGATCTTCGCTGTGGATTACAACTTACAAATATACTTTCAAGAGACAGATGAGGAATTCAAAGAAAATCTCCAAATTACTCCAAACACGTATATCTGCAGTCCAACAGTCGTGAAAGGAATTGAAAATAACCCAAATTGCATCATTGATGATATATATCATCAAACAGAAATTAGTCAGTGCAGCCTACGAAGACATCAGATCCAGTCCATTATTTGGAAACAACTATACATGGAAAACACCTGGATGTTCGTAGTCAACAAGCCAACCCGAATAGCTATCACTTGTAGTGGCAATAGGGAAGAAGTCACTGTCAACACTACAGGTGTGATTCAGATCTCGTCAGACTGCATCATACAAACTACAAAGAATACGTTAACCCCCAGGCATAGCAAGAAATTCAAGATCCTCGCAGGATATTCCAAGGCCGTCAGCATCAACTTTACCAACACAATAACACCCAACTCCTTTTCAGAAATTGCAGAGGAGCCAGTTCTAAAACAGTCAGACCACTTCGAGGATCTACAAACTTCACAGTTGGAATTCCAGCAGCACCTAAAGGACATAACTTGGAAAACCATCCGCCACCACTCCTATCTATCCAGCGGGATCACAGGCAGCCTATTGGGAGAGGCTATTCTAATAGGAGCCTTCTACTACATTCGGAAAAGGATCAACCGAAAGAAGCATCAATCCAAACAACGCCAGTCAGCCGTAGAAGAATATCCTCTAAAAACCCTTAATGTGGAAGAAACAATATAGTTTTCCTTTTCTTTTTCTTCGGCCTAAAATTGGCAATATGTTTAAACTTGATTTAAACACACATAAATTTTATTTTCTAAAATTTACGAAATCCAGTTGCACGTTTTTAAATGCAATTCCCATTTATTAGCAAAAAAAATTTAATGTTGCAATCACCAGTTTTGCCTCATAATTACTAAATTTAATATGTTTAAATTAGATTAAAACTATATATTTCAGTCCAAATTTACGAAACATTATTCATAATTTAAAAGCCAGTGTTATTACGCAATCAGACGAGTTAAAGACCAGGAAAAATGCAAATCTGCAGTCCATGCACAATACCGACCTACAGTAGTAAGTTCAACGGGCGACCTTCGCTCTAGCAGGAAATAAAAACTGAACAATTGCTTATCTGCTGTTTTGTAATTTAAACACTCTGGCCTAGTAAACTGTATATATGAACTTTGATATTGTTACTGCGTTAAGCATTTTAGTTTTGTATAAATACTAGTTTATTTTTATAATAAAAAGCAATCTGCATTTAATGTTTGATTCATTCACTACCCTTTCTAAGCCATAATATTTATGGGGCATGAGGCTGTGCTCCAAGGGTGGTTTTTACTGTCGTCCGTTCAAGTACCATTGACTACATTGGTTTAAAACGTAAACACAGTCTTGTTTACGTGCTTGACGGATAGAATCAGCGCAAAGTAACGGAATCCTGAAGCAGCCTCTCAGGCAATTCTGTTCAAATTGGATGCTGAATTTGCATTAAGATAGCGTTTAATAAGTGCATTTACGACTTCAGCGGAATTTTCATTGCATTTTATTATATTTTATCCGTATTTATAGCACCCATCAGTGAGAATATGAACGATATACTATAGCTGGCTACCGAAATAGCACTCTGGGATTTTTATCGAGTGTGTATTTTTCAGATTATGTACTTGCAAATGGCCATTAGAAAACAAAAACTTTTATGTGCACTTGTGGTGTGTCTTACGTGTACTAGTATTGTAAAGTAAATATTTCTATGCCTCTCCTAGCAATTTGTTTAAACTTGATTTAAACACACATAAATTTTAGTTTCTAAAATTTACGAAATCCAGTTGCACGTTTTTAAATGCAATTCCCATTTATTAGCAAGAAAAATTTAATGTTGCAATCACCAGCTTTGCCTCATAATTACTAAATTTAATATGTTTAAATTAGATTAAAACTATATATTTCAGTCCAAATTTACGAAACATTATTCATAATTTAAAAGCCAGTGTTATTACGCAATCAGACGAGTTAAAGACCAGGAAAAATGCAAATCTGCACTCCATGCACAATACCGACCTACAGTAGTAAGTTCAACGGGCGACCTTCGCTCTAGCAGGAAATAAAAACTGCACAATTGCTTATCTGCTGTTTTGTAATTTAAACACTCTGGCCTAGTAAACTGTATATATGAACTTTGATATTGTTACTGCGTTAAGCATTTTAGTTTTGTATAAATACTAGTTTATTTTTATAATAAAAAGCAATCTGCATTTAATGTTTGATTCATTCACTACCCTTTCTAAGCCATAATATTTATGGGGCATGAGGCTGTGCTCCAAGGGTGGTTTTTACTGTCGTCCGTTCAAGTACCATTGACTACATTGGTTTAAAACGTAAACACAGTCTTGTTTACGTGCTTGACGGATAGAATCAGCGCAAAGTAACGGAATCCTGAAGCAGCCTCTCAGGCAATTCTGTTCAAATTGGATGCTGAATTTGCATTAAGATAGCGTTTAATAAGTGCATTTACGACTTCAGCGGAATTTTCATTGCATTTTATTATATTTTATCCGTATTTATAGCACCCATCAGTGAGGATATCAACGATATACTATAGCTGGCTACCGAAATAGCACTCTGGGATTTTTATCGAGTGTGTATTTTTCAGATTATGTACTTGCAAATGGCCACTAGAAAACAAAAACTTTTATGTGCACTTGTGGTGTGTCTTACATGTACTAGTATTGTAAAGTAAATATTTCTATGCTTCTCCTAGCAATTGGATGCTGAATTTGCATTAAGATAGCGTTTAATAAGTGCATTTACAACTTCAGCGGAATTTTCATTGCATTTTATTATATTTTATCCGTATTTATAGCACCCATCAGTGAGAATATGAACGATATACTATAGCTGGCTACCGAAATAGCACTCTGGGATTTTTATCGAGTGTGTATTTTTCAGATTATGTACTTGCAAATGGCCACTAGAAAACAAAAACTTTTATGTGCACTTCTGGTGTGTCTTACATCTACTAGTATTGTAATGGAAATATTTCTATGCCTCTCCTAGCAATTGCATGCTGAATTTGCATTAAGATAGCATTTAATAAGTGCATTTACGACTTCAGCGAAATTTTCATTGCATATTATTATATTTTATTCGTATTTGTAGCACCCATCAGTGAGAATATGAACGATACACTATAGCTGGCTACCGAAATAGCACTGTGGGATTTTTATCGAGTGTGTATTTTTCAGATTATGTACTTGCAAATGGCCACTAGAAAACAAAAACTTTTATGTGCTCTTCTGGTGTGTCTTACGTCTACTAGTATTGTAAAGGGAATATTTCCATGCCTCTCCTAGCAACTGGAAGCTGAATTTGCATTAAGAGAGCGTTTAACAAGTGCATTTACTACTTTAGAGGAATTTTTATTGCATTTTATTATATTTTATCCGTATTTATAGCACCCATCAGTGAGAATATGAACGATATACTATAGCTGACTACCGAAATAGCACTCTGGGATTTTTATCGAGTGTGTATTTTTCAGATTATGTACTTGCAAATGGCCACTAGAAAACAAAAACTTTTATGTGCACTTGTGGTGTGTCTTACATGTACTAGTATTGTAAAGGAAATATTTCCATGTCGCTCGTAGTAATTGGATGCTGAATTTGCATTAAGATAGCGTTTAATAAGTGCTATTAAGACTTCAGCGGAATTTTCATTGCATTTTATTATATTCTATCCGTATTCATGGCAACCATCAGTGAAAATATGAACGATATACTATAGCTGGCTACCGAAATAGCACTCTAGGATTTTTATCCAGGGTGTATTTTTCAGATTATCAACTTGCAAATGGCCACAAAGACACAAAAACCTTTGTGTGCACTTCTGGTGTGTCTTACGTGTACTAGTATTGTAAAGGAAATATTTCCATGTCTCTCCTAGTAATTGGATGTTGAATTTGCATTAAGATAGCGTTTAATAAGTGCATTTACGACTTCAGCGGTATTTTCATTGCATTTTATTATATTTTATCCTTATTTATAGCACCCATCAGTGAGAATATGAACGATATACTATAGCTGGCTACCGAAATAGCACAGTGGGATTTTTATCGAGGGTGTATTTTTCAGATTATGTACTTGCAAATGGCCACTAGAAAACAAAAACTTTTATGTGCACTTCTGGTGTGTCTTACGTGTACTAGTCTTGTAAAGAAAATATTTCTGTGTCTCTCCTAGCAATTGGATGCTGAATTTGCATTAAGATAGCGGTTAATATGTGCATTTACGACTTCAGCGGAATTTTCATTGCATTTTATTATATTTTATCCGTATTTATAGCACCCATCAGTGATAATATGAACGATATACTATAGCTGGCTACCGAAATAGCACAGTGGGATTTTTATCGAGGGTGTATTTTTCAGATTATGTACTTGCAAATGGCCACTAGAAAACAAAAACTTTTATGTGCACTTCTGGTGTGTCTTACGTGTACTAGTCTTGTAAAGAAAATATTTCTGTGTCTCTCCTAGCAATTGGATGCTGAATTTGCATTAAGATAGCGGTTAATATGTGCATTTACGACTTCAGCGGAATTTTCATTGCATTTTATTATATTTTATCCGTATTTATAGCACCCATCAGTGAAAATATGAACGATATACTATAGCTGGCTACCGAAATAGCACTCTAGGATTTTTATCGAAGGTGTATTTTTCAGATTATGTACTTGCAAATGGCCACTAGAAAACAAAAACTTTTATGTGCACTTCTGGTGTGTCTTACGTGTACTAGTCTTGTAAAGAAAATATTTCTGTCTCTCCTAGCAATTGGATGCTGAATTTGCATTAAGATAGCGGTTAATATGTGCATTTACGACTTCAGCGGAATTTTCATTGCATTTTATTATATTTTATCCGTATTTATAGCACCCATCAGTGAGAATATGAACGATATACTATAGCTGGCTACCGAAATAGCACTCTGGGATTTTTATCGAAGGTGTATTTTTCAGATTATGTACTTGCAAATGGCCACTAGAAAACAAAAACTTTTATGTGCACTTCTGGTGTGTCTTACGTGTACTAGTCTTGTAAAGAAAATATTTCTGTCTCTCCTAGCAATTGGATGCTGAATTTGCATTAAGATAGCGGTTAATATGTGCATTTACGACTTCAGCGGAATTTTCATTGCATTTTATTATATTTTATCCGTATTTATAGCACCCATCAGTGAGAATATGAACGATATACTATAGCTGGCTACCGAAATAGCACAGTGGGATTTTTATCGAGGGTGTATTTTTCAGATTATGTACTTGCAAATGGCCACTAGAAAACAAAAACTTTTATGTGCACTTCTGGTGTGTCTTACGTGTACTAGTCTTGTAAAGAAAATATTTCTGTGTCTCTCCTAGCAATTGGATGCTGAATTTGCATTAAGATAGCGGTTAATATGTGCATTTACGACTTCAGCGGAATTTTCATTGCATTTTATTATATTTTATCCGTATTTATAGCACCCATCAGTGAAAATATGAACGATATACTATAGCTGGCTACCGAAATAGCACTCTAGGATTTTTATCCAGGGTGTATTTTTCAGATTATGAACTTGCAAATGGCCACCAAGACACAAAAACTTTTGTGTGCACTTCTGGTGTGTCTTACGTGTACTAGTCTTGTAAAGAAAATATTTCTGTGTCTCTCCTAGCAATTGCATGCTGAATTTGCATTAAGATAGCGTTTAATAAGTGCATTTACGACTTCAGCGGAATTTTCATTGCATTTTATTATATTCTATCCATATTTATAGCACCCATCAGTGAGAATATGAACGATATACTATAGCTGGCTACCGAAATAGCACAGTGGGATTTTTATCGAGGGTGTATTTTTCAGATTATGTACTTGCAAATGGCCACTAGAAAACAAAAACTTTTATGTGCACTTCTGGTGTGTCTTACGTGTACTAGTATTGTAAAGAAAATATTTCTGTGTCTCTCCTAGCAATTGGATGCTGCATTTGCATTAAGATAGCGTTTAATAAGTGCATTTACGACTTTAGCGGGATTTTCATTGCATTTTATTATATTTTATCCGTATTTATAGCACCCATCAGTGAGAATATGAACGATATACTATAGCTGGCTACCGAAATAGCACTCTGGGATTTTTATCGAGGGTGTATTTTTCAGATTATGTACTTGCAAATGGCCACTAGAAAACAAAAACTTTTATGTGCACTTCTTGTGTGTCTTACGTGTACTAGTATTGTAAAGAAAATATTTCTGTGTCTCTCCTAGCAATTGCATGCTGAGTTTGCATTAAGATAGCGTTTAATAAGTGCATTTACGACTTCAGCGGAATTTTCATTGCATTTTATTATATTTTATCCGTATTTATAGCACCCATCAGTGAGAATATGAACGATATACTATAGCTGGCTACCGAAATAGCAGTCTGGGATTTTTATCGAGGGTGTATTTTTCAGATTATGTACTTGCAAATGGCCACTAGAAAACAAAAACTTTTATGTGCACTTCTGGTGTGTCTTACGTGTACTAGTATTGTAAAGAAAATATTTCTGTGTCTCTCCTAGCAATTGCATGCTGAATTTGCATTAAGATAGCGTTTAATAAGTGCATTTACGACTTCAGCGGAATTTTCATTGCATTTTATTATATTCTATCCGTATTCATGGCAACCATCAGTGAAAATATGAACGATATACTATAGCTGGCTACCGAAATAGCACTCTAGGATTTTTATCCAGGTTGTATTTTTCAGATTATGTACTTGCAAATGACCACAAAGACAGAAAAACTTTTGTGTGCACTTTTGGTGTGTCTTACATGTACTCGTATTGTAAAGGAAATATTTCCATATCTCTCCTAGTAATTGGATGCTGAATTTGCATTAAGATAGCGTTTAATAAGTGCTATTAAGACTTCAGCGGAATTTTCATTGCATTTTATTATATTCTATCCGTATTCATGGCAACCATCAGTGAAAATATGAACGATATACTATAGCTGGCTACCGAAATAGCACTCTAGGATTTTTATCCAGGGTGTATTTTTCAGATTATGAACTTGCAAATGGCCACAAAGACACAAAAACTTTTGTGTGCACTTCTGATGTGTCTTACGTGTACTAGTATTGTAAAGGAAATATTTCCATGTCTCTCCTAGTAATTGGATGCTGAATTTGCATTAAGATAGCGTTTAATAAGTGCATTTACGACTTCAGCGGGATTTTCATTGCATTTTATTATATTTTATCCTTATTTATAGCACCCATCAGTGAGAATATGAACGATATACTATAGCTGGCTACCGAAATAGCACTGTGGGATTTTTATCGAGGGTGTATTTTTCAGATTATGTACTTGCAAATGGCCACTAGAAAACAAAAACTTTTATGTGCACTTCTGGTGTGTCTTACGTGTACTAGTATTGTAAAGAAAATATTTCTGTCTCTCCTAGCAATTGGATGCTGAATTTGCATTAAGATAGCGTTTAATATGTGCATTTACGACTTCAGCGGAATTTCCATTGCATTTTATTATATTTTATCCGTATTTATAGCACCCATCAGTGAGAATATGAACGATATACTATAGCTGGCTACCGAAATAGCACTCTGGGATTTTTATCGAGGGTGTATTTTTCAGATTATGTACTTGCAAATGGCCACTAGAAAACAAAAACTTTTATGTGCACTTCTGGCGTGTATTACGTGTACTAGTATTGTAAAGAAAATATTTCTGTGTCTCTCCTAGCAATTGGATTCTGAATTTGCATTAAGATAGCGTTTAATATGTGCATTTACGACTTCAGCGGAATTTTCATTGCATTTTATTATATTTTATCCGTATTTATAGCACCCATCAGTGAGAATATGAACGATATACTATAGCTGGCTACCGAAATAGCACAGTGGGATTTTTATCGAGGGTGTATTTTTCAGATTATGTACTTGCAAATGGCTACTAGAAAACAAAAACTTTTATGTGCACTTCTGGTGTGTCTTACGTGTACTAGTATTGTAAAGAAAATATTTCTGTGTCTCTCCTAGCAATTGCATGCTGAATTTGCATTAAGATAGCGTTTAATAAGTGCATTTACAACTTCAGCGGAATTTTCATTGCATATTATTATATTCTATCCGTATTTATAGCACCCATCAGTGAGAATATGAACGATATACTATAGCTGGCTACCGAAATAGCACAGTGGGATTTTTATCGAGGGTGTATTTTTCAGATTATGTACTTGCAAATGGCCACTAGACAACAAAAACTTTTATGTGCACTTCTGGTGTGTCTTACGTGTACTAGTATTGTAAAGAAAATATTTCTGTGTCTCTCCTAGCAATTGGATGCTGCATTTGCATTAAGATAGCGTTTAATAAGTGCATTTACGACTTCAGGGGAATTTTCATTGCATTTTATTATATTCTATCCGTATTCATGGCAACCATCAGTGAAAATATGAACGATATACTATAGCTGGCTACCGAAATAGCACTCTAGGATTTTTATCCAGGGTGTATTTTTCAGATTATGTACTTGCAAATGGCCACAAAGACACAAAAACTTTTGTGTGCACTTTTGGTGTGTCTTACGTGTACTAGTATTGTAAAGGAAATATTTCCATGTCTCTCCTAGTAATTGGATGCTGAATTTGCATTAAGATAGCGTTTAATAAGTGCTATTAAGACTTCAGCGGAATTTTCATTGCATTTTATTATATTCTATCCGTATTCATGGCAACCATCAGTGAAAATATGAACGATATACTATAGCTGGCTACCGAAATAGCACTCTAGGATTTTTATCCAGGGTGTATTTTTCAGATTATGTACTTGCAAATGGCCACAAAGACACAAAAACTTTTGTGTGCACTTTTGCTGTGTCTTACGTGTACTAGTATTGTAAAGGAAATATTTCCATGTCTCTCCTAGTAATTGGATGCTGAATTTGCATTAAGATAGCGTTTAATAAGTGCTATTAAGACTTCAGCGGAATTTTCATTGCATTTTATTATATTCTATCCGTATTCATGGCAACCATCAGTGAAAATATGAACGATATACTATAGCTGGCTACCGAAATAGCACTCTGGGATTTTTATCGAGGGTGTATTTTTCAGATTATGTACTTGCAAATGGCCACTAAAAAACAAAAACTTTTATGTGCACTTCTGGTGTGTCTTACGTGTACTAGTCTTGTAAAGAAAATATTTCTGTGTCTCTCCTAGCAATTGGATGCTGAATTTGCATTAAGATAGCGGTTAATATGTGCATTTACGACTTCAGCGGAATTTTCATTGCATTTTATTATATTTTATCCGTATTTATAGCACCCATCAGTGAGAATATGAACGATATACTATAGCTGGCTACCGAAATAGCACAGTGGGATTTTTATCGAGGGTGTATTTTTCAGATTATGTACTTGCAAATGGCCACTAGAAAACAAAAACTTTTATGTGCACTTCTGGTGTGTCTTACGTGTACTAGTCTTGTAAAGAAAATATTTCTGTGTCTCTCCTAGCAATTGGATGCTGAATTTGCATTAAGATAGCGGTTAATATGTGCATTTACGACTTCAGCGGAATTTTCATTGCATTTTATTATATTTTATCCGTATTTATAGCACCCATCAGTGAAAATATGAACGATATACTATAGCTGGCTACCGAAATAGCACTCTAGGATTTTTATCCAGGGGGTATTTTTCAGATTATGAACTTGCAAATGGCCACCAAGACACAAAAACTTTTGTGTGCACTTCTGGTGTGTCTTACGTGTACTAGTATTGTAAAGAAAATATTTCTGTGTCTCTCCTAGCAATTGCATGCTGAATTTGCATTAAGATAGCGTTTGATAAGTGCATTTACGACTTCAGCGGAATTTTCATTGCATTTTATTATATTCTATCCGTATTTATAGCACCCATCAGTGAGAATATGAACGATATACTATAGCTGGCTACCGAAATAGCACAGTGGGATTTTTATCGAGGGTGTATTTTTCAGATTATGTACTTGCAAATGGCCACTAGAAAACAAAAACCTTTATGTGCACTTCTTGTGTGTCTTACGTGTACTAGTATTGTAAAGAAAATATTTCTGTGTCTCTCCTAGCAATTGCATGCTGAGTTTGCATTAAGATAGCGTTTAATAAGTGCATTTACGACTTCAGCGGAATTTTCATTGCATTTTATTATATTTTATCCGTATTTATAGCACCCATCAGTGAGAATATGAACGATATACTATAGCTGGCTACCGAAATAGCAGTCTGGGATTTTTATCGAGGGTGTATTTTTCAGATTATGTACTTGCAAATGGCCACTAGAAAACAAAAACTTTTATGTGCACTTCTGGTGTGTCTTACGTGTACTAGTATTGTAAAGAAAATATTTCTGTGTCTCTCCTAGCAATTGCATGCTGAATTTGCATTAAGATAGCGTTTAATAAGTGCATTTACGACTTCAGCGGAATTTTCATTGCATTTTATTATATTCTATCCGTATTCATGGCAACCATCAGTGAAAATATGAACGATATACTATAGCTGGCTACCGAAATAGCACTCTAGGATTTTTATCCAGGTTGTATTTTTCAGATTATGTACTTGCAAATGGCCACAAAGACAGAAAAACTTTTGTGTGCACTTTTGGTGTGTCTTACATGTACTCGTATTGTAAAGGAAATATTTCCATGTCTCTCCTAGTAATTGGATGCTGAATTTGCATTAAGATAGCGTTTAATAAGTGCTATTAAGACTTCAGCGGAATTTTCATTGCATTTTATTATATTCTATCCGTATTCATGGCAACCATCAGTGAAAATATGAACGATATACTATAGCTGGCTACCGAAATAGCACTCTAGGATTTTTATCCAGGGTGTATTTTTCAGATTATGAACTTGCAAATGGCCACAAAGACACAAAAACTTTTGTGTGCACTTCTGATGTGTCTTACGTGTACTAGTATTGTAAAGGAAATATTTCCATGTCTCTCCTAGTAATTGGATGCTGAATTTGCATTAAGATAGCGTTTAATAAGTGCATTTACGACTTCAGCGGGATTTTCATTGCATTTTATTATATTTTATCCTTATTTATAGCACCCATCAGTGAGAATATGAACGATATACTATAGCTGGCTACCGAAATAGCACTGTGGGATTTTTATCGAGGGTGTATTTTTCAGATTATGTACTTGCAAATGGCCACTAGAAAACAAAAACTTTTATGTGCACTTCTGGTGTGTCTTACGTGTACTAGTATTGTAAAGAAAATATTTCTGTCTCTCCTAGCAATTGGATGCTGAATTTGCATTAAGATAGCGTTTAATATGTGCATTTACGACTTCAGCGGAATTTCCATTGCATTTTATTATATTTTATCCGTATTTATAGCACCCATCAGTGAGAATATGAACGATATACTATAGCTGGCTACCGAAATAGCACTCTGGGATTTTTATCGAGGGTGTATTTTTCAGATTATGTACTTGCAAATGGCCACTAGAAAACAAAAACTTTTATGTGCACTTCTGGCGTGTATTACGTGTACTAGTATTGTAAAGAAAATATTTCTGTGTCTCTCCTAGCAATTGGATGCTGAATTTGCATTAAGATAGCGTTTAATATGTGCATTTACGACTTCAGCGGAATTTTCATTGCATTTTATTATATTTTATCCGTATTTATAGCACCCATCAGTGAGAATATGAACGATATACTATAGCTGGCTACCGAAATAGCACAGTGGGATTTTTATCGAGGGTGTATTTTTCAGATTATGTACTTGCAAATGGCCACTAGAAAACAAAAACTTTTATGTGCACTTCTGGTGTGTCTTACGTGTACTAGTATTGTAAAGAAAATATTTCTGTGTCTCTCCTAGCAATTGCATGCTGAATTTGCATTAAGATAGCGTTTAATAAGTGCATTTACAACTTCAGCGGAATTTTCATTGCATTTTATTATATTCTATCCGTATTTATAGCACCCATCAGTGAGAATATGAACGATATACTATAGCTGGCTACCGAAATAGCACAGTGGGATTTTTATCGAGGGTGTATTTTTCAGATTATGTACTTGCAAATGGCCACTAGACAACAAAAACTTTTATGTGCACTTCTGGTGTGTCTTACGTGTACTAGTATTGTAAAGAAAATATTTCTGTGTCTCTCCTAGCAATTGCATGCTGAATTTGCATTAAGATAGCGTTTAATAAGTGCATTTACGACTTCAGCGGAATTTTCATTGCATTTTATTATATTCTATCCGTATTCATGGCAACCATCAGTGAAAATATGAACGATATACTATAGCTGGCTACCGAAATAGCACTCTAGGATTTTTATCCAGGTTGTATTTTTCAGATTATGTACTTGCAAATGGCCACAAAGACAGAAAAACTTTTGTGTGCACTTTTGGTGTGTCTTACATGTACTCGTATTGTAAAGGAAATATTTCCATGTCTCTCCTAGTAATTGGATGCTGAATTTGCATTAAGATAGCGTTTAATAAGTGCTATTAAGACTTCAGCGGAATTTTCATTGCATTTTATTATATTCTATCCGTATTCATGGCAACCATCAGTGAAAATATGAACGATATACTATAGCTGGCTACCGAAATAGCACTCTAGGATTTTTATCCAGGGTGTATTTTTCAGATTATGAACTTGCAAATGGCCACAAAGACACAAAAACTTTTGTGTGCACTTCTGATGTGTCTTACGTGTACTAGTATTGTAAAGGAAATATTTCCATGTCTCTCCTAGTAATTGGATGCTGAATTTGCATTAAGATAGCGTTTAATAAGTGCATTTACGACTTCAGCGGGATTTTCATTGCATTTTATTATATTTTATCCTTATTTATAGCACCCATCAGTGAGAATATGAACGATATACTATAGCTGGCTACCGAAATAGCACTGTGGGATTTTTATCGAGGGTGTATTTTTCAGATTATGTACTTGCAAATGGCCACTAGAAAACAAAAACTTTTATGTGCACTTCTGGTGTGTCTTACGTGTACTAGTATTGTAAAGAAAATATTTCTGTCTCTCCTAGCAATTGGATGCTGAATTTGCATTAAGATAGCGTTTAATATGTGCATTTACGACTTCAGCGGAATTTCCATTGCATTTTATTATATTTTATCCGTATTTATAGCACCCATCAGTGAGAATATGAACGATATACTATAGCTGGCTACCGAAATAGCACTCTGGGATTTTTATCGAGGGTGTATTTTTCAGATTATGTACTTGCAAATGGCCACTAGAAAACAAAAACTTTTATGTGCACTTCTGGCGTGTATTACGTGTACTAGTATTGTAAAGAAAATATTTCTGTGTCTCTCCTAGCAATTGGATGCTGAATTTGCATTAAGATAGCGTTTAATATGTGCATTTACGACTTCAGCGGAATTTTCATTGCATTTTATTATATTTTATCCGTATTTATAGCACCCATCAGTGAGAATATGAACGATATACTATAGCTGGCTACCGAAATAGCACAGTGGGATTTTTATCGAGGGTGTATTTTTCAGATTATGTACTTGCAAATGGCCACTAGAAAACAAAAACTTTTATGTGCACTTCTGGTGTGTCTTACGTGTACTAGTATTGTAAAGAAAATATTTCTGTGTCTCTCCTAGCAATTGCATGCTGAATTTGCATTAAGATAGCGTTTAATAAGTGCATTTACAACTTCAGCGGAATTTTCATTGCATTTTATTATATTCTATCCGTATTTATAGCACCCATCAGTGAGAATATGAACGATATACTATAGCTGGCTACCGAAATAGCACAGTGGGATTTTTATCGAGGGTGTATTTTTCAGATTATGTACTTGCAAATGGCCACTAGACAACAAAAACTTTTATGTGCACTTCTGGTGTGTCTTACGTGTACTAGTATTGTAAAGAAAATATTTCTGTGTCTCTCCTAGCAATTGGATGCTGCATTTGCATTAAGATAGCGTTTAATAAGTGCATTTACGACTTCAGGGGAATTTTCATTGCATTTTATTATATTCTATCCGTATTCATGGCAACCATCAGTGAAAATATGAACGATATACTATAGCTGGCTACCGAAATAGCACTCTAGGATTTTTATCCAGGGTGTATTTTTCAGATTATGTACTTGCAAATGGCCACAAAGACACAAAAACTTTTGTGTGCACTTTTGGTGTGTCTTACGTGTACTAGTATTGTAAAGGAAATATTTCCATGTCTCTCCTAGTAATTGGATGCTGAATTTGCATTAAGATAGCGTTTAATAAGTGCTATTAAGACTTCAGCGGAATTTTCATTGCATTTTATTATATTCTATCCGTATTCATGGCAACCATCAGTGAAAATATGAACGATATACTATAGCTGGCTACCGAAATAGCACTCTAGGATTTTTATCCAGGGTGTATTTTTCAGATTATGTACTTGCAAATGGCCACAAAGACACAAAAACTTTTGTGTGCACTTTTGGTGTGTCTTACGTGTACTAGTATTGTAAAGGAAATATTTCCATGTCTCTCCTAGTAATTGGATGCTGAATTTGCATTAAGATAGCGTTTAATAAGTGCTATTAAGACTTCAGCGGAATTTTCATTTCATTTTATTATATTCTATCCGTATTCATGGCAACCATCAGTGAAAATATGAACGATATACTATAGCTGGCTACCGAAATAGCACTCTGGGATTTTTATCGAGGGTGTATTTTTCAGATTATGTACTTGCAAATGGCCACTAAAAAACAAAAACTTTTATGTGCACTTCTGGTGTGTCTTACGTGTACTAGTCTTGTAAAGAAAATATTTCTGTGTCTCTCCTAGCAATTGGATGCTGAATTTGCATTAAGATAGCGGTTAATATGTGCATTTACGACTTCAGCGGAATTTTCATTGCATTTTATTATATTTTATCCGTATTTATAGCACCCATCAGTGAAAATATGAACGATATACTATAGCTGGCTACCGAAATAGCACTCTAGGATTTTTATCCAGGGTGTATTTTTCAGATTATGAACTTGCAAATGGCCACCAAGACACAAAAACTTTTGTGTGCACTTCTGGTGTGTCTTACGTGTACTAGTATTGTAAAGAAAATATGTCTGTGTCTCTCCTAGCAATTGCATGCTGAATTTGCATTAAGATAGCGTTTGATAAGTGCATTTACGACTTCAGCGGAATTTTCATTGCATTTTATTATATTCTATCCGTATTTATAGCACCCATCAGTGAGAATATGAACGATATACTATAGCTGGCTACCGAAATAGCACAGTGGGATTTTTATCGAGGGTGTATTTTTCAGATTATGTACTTGCAAATGGCCACTAGAAAACAAAAACTTTTATGTGCACTTCTGGTGTGTCTTACGTGTACTAGTATTGTAAAGAAAATATTTCTGTGTCTCTCCTAGCAATTGGATGCTGCATTTGCATTAAGATAGCGTTTAATAAGTGCATTTACGACTTTAGCGGGATTTTCATTGCATTTTATTATATTTTATCCGTATTTATAGCACCCATCAGTGAGAATATGAACGATATACTATAGCTGGCTACCGAAATAGCACTCTGGGATTCTTATCGAGGGTGTATTTTTCAGATTATGTACTTGCAAATGGCCACTAGAAAACAAAAACCTTTATGTGCACTTCTTGTGTGTCTTACGTGTACTAGTATTGTAAAGAAAATATTTCTGTGTCTCTCCTAGCAATTGCATGCTGAGTTTGCATTAAGATAGCGTTTAATAAGTGCATTTACGACTTCAGCGGAATTTTCATTGCATTTTATTATATTTTATCCGTATTTATAGCACCCATCAGTGAGAATATGAACGATATACTATAGCTGGCTACCGAAATAGCAGTCTGGGATTTTTATCGAGGGTGTATTTTTCAGATTATGTACTTGCAAATGGCCACTAGAAAACAAAAACTTTTATGTGCACTTCTGGTGTGTCTTACGTGTACTAGTATTGTAAAAAAAATATTTCTGTGTCTCTCCTAGCAATTGCATGCTGAATTTGCATTAAGATAGCGTTTAATAAGTGCATTTACGACTTCAGCGGAATTTTCATTGCATTTTATTATATTCTATCCGTATTCATGGCAACCATCAGTGAAAATATGAACGATATACTATAGCTGGCTACCGAAATAGCACTCTAGGATTTTTATCCAGGTTGTATTTTTCAGATTATGTACTTGCAAATGGCCACAAAGACAGAAAAACTTTTGTGTGCACTTTTGGTGTGTCTCACATGTACTCGTATTGTAAAGGAAATATTTCCATGTCTCTCCTAGTAATTGGATGCTGAATTTGCATTAAGATAGCGTTTAATAAGTGCTATTAAGACTTCAGCGGAATTTTCATTGCATTTTATTATATTCTATCCGTATTCATGGCAACCATCAGTGAAAATATGAACGATATACTATAGCTGGCTACCGAAATAGCACTCTAGGATTTTTATCCAGGGTGTATTTTTCAGATTATGTACTTGCAAATGGCCACTAGAAAACAAAAACTTTTATGTGCACTTCTGGCGTGTATTACGTGTACTAGTATTGTAAAGAAAATATTTCTGTGTCTCTCCTAGCAATTGGATGCTGAATTTGCATTAAGATAGCGTTTAATATGTGCATTTACGACTTCAGCGGAATTTTCATTGCATTTTATTATATTTTATCCGTATTTATAGCACCCATCAGTGAGAATATGAACGATATACTATAGCTGGCTACCGAAATAGCACAGTGGGATTTTTATCGAGGGTGTATTTTTCAGATTATGTACTTGCAAATGGCCACTAGAAAACAAAAACTTTTATGTGCACTTCTGGTGTGTCTTACGTGTACTAGTATTGTAAAGAAAATATTTCTGTGTCTCTCCTAGCAATTGCATGCTGAATTTGCATTAAGATAGCTTTTAATAAGTGCATTTACAACTTCAGCGGAATTTTCATTGCATTTTATTATATTCTATCCGTATTTATAGCACCCATCAGTGAGAATATGAACGATATACTATAGCTGGCTACCGAAATAGCACAGTGGGATTTTTATCGAGGGTGTATTTTTCAGATTATGTACTTGCAAATGGCCACTAGACAACAAAAACTTTTATGTGCACTTCTGGTGTGTCTTACGTGTACTAGTATTGTAAAGAAAATATTTCTGTGTCTCTCCTAGCAATTGGATGCTGCATTTGCATTAAGATAGCGTTTAATAAGTGCATTTACGACTTCAGGGGAATTTTCATTGCATTTTATTATATTCTATCCGTATTCATGGCAACCATCAGTGAAAATATGAACGATATACTATAGCTGGCTACCGAAATAGCACTCTAGGATTTTTATCCAGGGTGTATTTTTCAGATTATGTACTTGCAAATGGCCACAAAGACACAAAAACTTTTGTGTGCACTTTTGTTGTGTCTTACGTGTACTAGTATTGTAAAGGAAATATTTCCATGTCTCTCCTAGTAATTGGATGCTGAATTTGCATTAAGATAGCGTTTAATAAGTGCTATTAAGACTTCAGCGGAATTTTCATTGCATTTTATTATATTCTATCCGTATTCATGGCAACCATCAGTGAAAATATGAACGATATACTATAGCTGGCTACCGAAATAGCACTCTGGGATTTTTATCGAGGGTGTATTTTTCAGATTATGTACTTGCAAATGGCCACTAAAAAACAAAAACTTTTATGTGCACTTCTGGTGTGTCTTACGTGTACTAGTCTTGTAAAGAAAATATTTCTGTGTCTCTCCTAGCAATTGGATGCTGAATTTGCATTAAGATAGCGGTTAATATGTGCATTTACGACTTCAGCGGAATTTTCATTGCATTTTATTATATTTTATCCGTATTTATAGCACCCATCAGTGAGAATATGAACGATATACTATAGCTGGCTACCGAAATAGCACAGTGGGATTTTTATCGAGGGTGTATTTTTCAGATTATGTACTTGCAAATGGCCACTAGAAAACAAAAACTTTTATGTGCACTTCTGGTGTGTCTTACGTGTACTAGTCTTGTAAAGAAAATATTTCTGTGTCTCTCCTAGCAATTGGATGCTGAATTTGCATTAAGATAGCGGTTAATATGTGCATTTACGACTTCAGCGGAATTTTCATTGCATTTTATTATATTTTATCCGTATTTATAGCACCCATCAGTGAAAATATGAACGATATACTATAGCTGGCTACCGAAATAGCACTCTAGGATTTTTATCCAGGGTGTATTTTTCAGATTATGAACTTGCAAATGGCCACCAAGACACAAAAACTTTTGTGTGCACTTCTGGTGTGTCTTACGTGTACTAGTATTGTAAAGAAAATATTTCTGTGTCTCTCCTAGCAATTGCATGCTGAATTTGCATTAAGATAGCGTTTAATAAGTGCATTTACGACTTCAGCGGAATTTTCATTGCATTTTATTATATTCTATCCGTATTTATAGCACCCATCAGTGAGAATATGAACGATATACTATAGCTGGCTACCGAAATAGCACAGTGGGATTTTTATCGAGGGTGTATTTTTCAGATTATGTACTTGCAAATGGCCACTAGAAAACAAAAACTTTTATGTGCACTTCTGGTGTGTCTTACGTGTACTAGTATTGTAAAGAAAATATTTCTGTGTCTTTCCTAGCAATTGGATGCTGCATTTGCATTAAGATAGCGTTTAATAAGTGCATTTCGACTTTAGCGGGATTTTCATTGCATTTTATTATATTTTATCCGTATTTATAGCACCCATCAGTGAGAATATGAACGATATACTATAGCTGGCTACCGAAATAGCAGTCTGGGATTTTTATCGAGGGTGTATTTTTCAGATTATGTACTTGCAAATGGCCACTAGAAAACAAAAACTTTTATGTGCACTTCTGGTGTGTCTTACGTGTACTAGTATTGTAAAGAAAATATTTCTGTGTCTCTCCTAGCAATTGCATGCTGAATTTGCATTAAGATAGCGTTTAATAAGTGCATTTACGACTTCAGCGGAATTTTCATTGCATTTTATTATATTCTATCCGTATTCATGGCAACCATCAGTGAAAATATGAACGATATACTATAGCTGGCTACCGAAATAGCACTCTAGGATTTTTATCCAGGTTGTATTTTTCAGATTATGTACTTGCAAATGGCCACAAAGACAGAAAAACTTTTGTGTGCACTTTTGGTGTGTCTTACATGTACTCGTATTGTAAAGGAAATATTTCCATGTCTCTCCTAGTAATTGGATGCTGAATTTGCATTAAGATAGCGTTTAATAAGTGCTATTAAGACTTCAGCGGAATTTTCATTGCATTTTATTATATTCTATCCGTATTCATGGCAACCATCAGTGAAAATATGAACGATATACTATAGCTGGCTACCGAAATAGCACTCTAGGATTTTTATCCAGGGTGTATTTTTCAGATTATGAACTTGCAAATGGCCACAAAGACACAAAAACTTTTGTGTGCACTTCTGATGTGTCTTACGTGTACTAGTATTGTAAAGGAAATATTTCCATGTCTCTCCTAGTAATTGGATGCTGAATTTGCATTAAGATAGAGTTTAATAAGTGCATTTACGACTTCAGCGGGATTTTCATTGCATTTTATTATATTTTATCCTTATTTATAGCACCCATCAGTGAGAATATGAACGATATACTATAGCTGGCTACCGAAATAGCACTGTGGGATTTTTATCGAGGGTGTATTTTTCAGATTATGTACTTGCAAATGGCCACTAGAAAACAAAAACTTTTATGTGCACTTCTGGTGTGTCTTACGTGTACTAGTATTGTAAAGAAAATATTTCTGTGTCTCTCCTAGCAATGGGATGCTGAATTTGCATTAAGATAGCTTTTAATATGTGCATTTACGACTTCAGCGGAATTTCCATTGCATTTTATTATATTTTATCCGTATTTATAGCACCCATCAGTGAGAATATGAACGATATACTATAGCTGGCTACCGAAATAGCACTCTGGGATTTTTATCGAGGGTGTATTTTTCAGATTATGTACTTGCAAATGGCCACTAGAAAACAAAAACTTTTATGTGCACTTCTGGCGTGTATTACGTGTACTAGTATTGTAAAGAAAATATTTCTGTGTCTCTCCTAGCAATTGGATGCTGAATTTGCATTAAGATAGCGTTTAATATGTGCATTTACGACTTCAGCGGAATTTTCATTGCATTTTATTATATTTTATCCGTATTTATAGCACCCATCAGTGAGAATATGAACGATATACTATAGCTGGCTACCGAAATAGCACAGTGGGATTTTTATCGAGGGTGTATTTTTCAGATTATGTACTTGCAAATGGCCACTAGAAAACAAAAACTTTTATGTGCACTTCTGGTGTGTCTTACGTGTACTAGTATTGTAAAGAAAATATTTCTGTGTCTCTCCTAGCAATTGCATGCTGAATTTGCATTAAGATAGCGTTTAATAAGTGCATTTACAACTTCAGCGGAATTTTCATTGCATTTTATTATATTCTATCCGTATTTATAGCACCCATCAGTGAGAATATGAACGATATACTATAGCTGGCTACCGAAATAGCACAGTGGGATTTTTATCGAGGGTGTATTTTTCAGATTATGTACTTGCAAATGGCCACTAGACAACAAAAACTTTTATGTGCACTTCTGGTGTGTCTTACGTGTACTAGTATTGTAAAGAAAATATTTCTGTGTCTCTCCTAGCAATTGGATGCTGCATTTGCATTAAGATAGCGTTTAATAAGTGCATTTACGACTTCAGGGGAATTTTCATTGCATTTTATTATATTCTATCCGTATTCATGGCAACCATCAGTGAAAATATGAACGATATACTATAGCTGGCTACCGAAATAGCACTCTAGGATTTTTATCCAGGGTGTATTTTTCAGATTATGTACTTGCAAATGGCCACAAAGACACAAAAACTTTTGTGTGCACTTTTGTTGTGTCTTACGTGTACTAGTATTGTAAAGGAAATATTTCCATGTCTCTCCTAGTAATTGGATGCTGAATTTGCATTAAGATAGCGTTTAATAAGTGCTATTAAGACTTCAGCGGAATTTTCATTGCATTTTATTATATTCTATCCGTATTCATGGCAACCATCAGTGAAAATATGAACGATATACTATAGCTGGCTACCGAAATAGCACTCTAGGATTTTTATCCAGGGTGTATTTTTCAGATTATGTACTTGCAAATGGCCACAAAGACACAAAAACTTTTGTGTGCACTTTTGTTGTGTCTTACGTGTACTAGTATTGTAAAGGAAATATTTCCATGTCTCTCCTAGTAATTGGATGCTGAATTTGCATTAAGATAGCGTTTAATAAGTGCTATTAAGACTTCAGCGGAATTTTCATTGCATTTTATTATATTCTATCCGTATTCATGGCAACCATCAGTGAAAATATGAACGATATACTATAGCTGGCTACCGAAATAGCACTCTGGGATTTTTATCGAGGGTGTATTTTTCAGATTATGTACTTGCAAATGGCCACAAAGACACAAAAACTTTTGTGTGCACTTTTGGTGTGTCTTACGTGTACTAGTATTGTAAAGGAAATATTTCCATGTCTCTCCTAGTAATTGGATGCTGAATTTGCATTAAGATAGCGTTTAATAAGTGCTATTAAGACTTCAGCGGAATTTTCATTGCATTTTATTATATTCTATCCGTATTCATGGCAACCATCAGTGAAAATATGAACGATATACTATAGCTGCCTACCGAAATAGCACTCTAGGATTTTTATCCAGGGTGTATTTTTCAGATTATGAACTTGCAAATGGCCACCAAGACACAAAAACTTTTGTGTGCACTTCTGATGTGTCTTACGTGTACTAGTATTGTAAAGGAAATATTTCCATGTCTCTCCTAGTAATTGGATGCTGAATTTGCATTAAGATAGCGTTTAATAAGTGCATTTACGACTTCAGCGGGATTTTCATTGCATTTTATTATATTTTATCCTTATTTATAGCACCCATCAGTGAGAATATAAACGATATACTATAGCTGGCTACCGAAATAGCACAGTGGGATTTTTATCGAGGGTGTATTTTCAGATTATGTACTTGCAAATGGCCACTAGAAAACAAAAACTTTTATGTGCACTTCTGGTGTGTCTTACGTGTACTAGTATTGTAAAGAAAATATTTCTGTGTCTCTCCAAGTATTGGATGCTGAATTTGCATTAAGATAGCGTTTAATATGTGCATTTACGACTTCAGCGGAATTTTCATTGCATTTTATTATATTTTATCCGTATTTATAGCACCCATCAGTGAGAATATGAACGATATACTATAGTTGGCTACCGAAATAGCACTCTGGGATTTTTATCGAGGGTGTATTTTTCAGATTATGTACTTGCAAATGGCCACTAGAAAACAAAAACTTTTATGTGCACTTCTGGTGTGTCTTACGTGTACTAGTATTGTAAAGAAAATATTTCTGTGTCTCTCCTAGCAATTGGATGCTGTATTTGCATTAAGATAGCGTTTAATATGTGCATTTACGACTTCAGCGGAATTTTCATTGCATTTTATTATATTTTATCCGTATTTATAGCACCCATCAGTGAGAATATGAACGATATACTATAGCTGGCTACCGAAATAGCACAGTGGGATTTTTATCGAGGGTGTATTTTTCAGATTATGTACTTGCAAATGGCCACTAGAAAACAAAAACTTTTATGTGCACTTCTGGTGTGTCTTACGTGTACGAGTATTGTAAAGAAAATATTTCTGTGTCTCTCCTAGCAATTGGATGCTGAATTTGCATTAAGCTAGCGTTTAATATGTGCATTTACGACTTCAGCGGAATTTTCATTGCATTTTATTATATTTTATCCGTATTTATAGCACCCATCAGTGAGAATATGAACGATATACTATAGCTGGCTACCGAAATAGCACAGTGGGATTTTTATCGAGGGTGAATTTTTCAGATTATGTACTTGCAAATGGCCACTAGAAAACAAAAACTTTTATGTGCACTTCTGGTGTGTCTTACGTGTACTAGTATTGTAAAGAAAATATTTCTGTGTCTCTCCTAGCAATTGGATGCTGAATTTGCATTAAGATAGCGTTTAATATGTGCATTTACGACTTTAGCGGGATTTTCATTGCATTTTATTATATTTTATCCGTATTTATAGCACCCATCAGTGAGAATATGAACGATATACTCTAGCTGGCTACCGAAATAGCACTCTGGGGTTTTTATCGAGGGTGTATTTTTCAGATTATGTACTTGCAAATGGCCACTAGAAAACAAAAACTTTTATGTGCACTTCTGGTGTGTCTTACGTGTACTAGTATTGTAAAGAAAATATTTCTGTGTCTCTCATAGCAATTGCATGCTGAGTTTGCATTAAGATAGCGTTTAATAAGTGCATTTACGACTTCAGCAGAATTTTCATTGCATTTTATTATATTTTATCCGTATTTATAGCACCCATCAGTGAGAATATGAACGATATACTATAGCTGGCTACCGAAATAGCAGTCTGGGATTTTTATCGAGGGTGTATTTTTCAGATTATGTACTTGCAAATGGCCACTAGAAAACAAAAACTTTTATGTGCACTTCTGGTGTGTCTTACGTGTACTAGTATTGTAAAGAAAATATTTCTGTGTCTCTCATAGCAATTGCATGCTGAGTTTGCATTAAGATAGCGTTTAATAAGTGCATTTACGACTTCAGCGGAATTTTCATTGCATTTTATTACATTTTATCCGTATTTATAGCACCCATCAGTGAGAATATGAACGATATACTATAGCTGGCTACCGAAATAGCACTCTGGAATTTTTATCGAGGGTGTATTTTTCAGATTATGTACTTGCAAATGGCCACAAAGACACAAAAACTTTTGTGTGCACTTCTGGTGTGTCTTACGTGTACTGGTATTGTAAAGGAAATATTTCCATGTCTCTCCTAGTAATTGGATGCTGAATTTGCATTGAGATAGCGTTTAATAAGTGCTATTAAGACTTCAGCGGAATTTTCATTGGATTTTATTATATTCTATCCGTATTCATGGCAACCATCTGTGAAAATATGAACGATATACTATAGCTGGCTACCGAAATAGCACTCTAGGATTTTTATCCAGGGTGTATTTTTCAGATTATGAACTTGCAAATGGCCACTAGAAAACAAAAACTTTTATGTGCACTTCTGGTGTGCCTTACGTGTACTAGTATTGTAAAGAAAATATTTCTGTGCCTCTCCTAGCAATTGGATGCTGAATTTGCATTAAGATGGCGTTTAATAAGTGCATTTACGACTTCAGCGGAATTTTCATTGCATTTTATTATATTTTATCCGTATTTATAGCACCCATCAGTGAGAATATGAACGATATACTATAGCTGGCTACCGAAATAGCACTCTGGGATTTTTATGGAGGGTGTATTTTTCACATTATGTACTTGCAAATGGCCACTAGAAAACAAAAACTTTTATGTGCACTTCTGGTGTGTCTTACATGTACTAGTATTGTAATGGAAATATTTCTATGCCTCTCCTAGCAATTGCATGCTGAATTTGCATTAAGATAGCGTTTAATAAGTGCATTTACGTCTTCAGCGGAATTTTCATTGCATTTTATTATATTTTATCCGTATTTATAGCACCCATCAGTGAGAATATGAACGATATACTATAGCTGGCTACCGAAATAGCACTCTGGGATTTTTATCGAGGGTGTATTTTTCAGATTATGTACTTGCAAATGGCCACTAGAAAACAAAAACTTTTATGTGCACTTCTGGTGTGTCTTACATGTACTAGTATTGTAATGGAAATATTTCTATGCCTCTCCTAGCAATTGCATGCTGAATTTGCATTAAGATAGCGTTTAATAAGTGCATTTAAGTCTTCAGCGGAATTTTCATTGCATTTTATTATATTTTATCCGTATTTATAGCACCCATCAGTGAGAATATGAACGATATACTATAGCTGTCTACCGAAATAGCACTCTAGGATTTTTATCCAGGGTGTATTTTTCAGATTATGTACTTGCAAATGGCCACAAAGACACAAAAACTTTTGTGTGCACTTTTGTTGTGTCTTACGTGTACTAGTATTGTAAAGGAAATATTTCCATGTCTCTCCTAGTAATTGGATGCTGAATTTGCATTAAGATAGCGTTTAATAAGTGCTATTAAGACTTCAGCGGAATTTTCATTGCATTTTATTATATTCTATCCGTATTCATGGCAACCATCAGTGAAAATATGAACGATATACTATAGCTGGCTACCGAAATAGCACTCTAGGATTTTTATCCAGGGTGTATTTTTCAGATTATGTACTTGCAAATGGCCACAAAGACACAAAAACTTTTGTGTGCACTTTTGTTGTGTCTTACGTGTACTAGTATTGTAAAGGAAATATTTCCATGTCTCTCCTAGTAATTGGATGCTGAATTTGCATTAAGATAGCGTTTAATAAGTGCTATTAAGACTTCAGCGGAATTTTCATTGCATTTTATTATATTCTATCCGTATTCATGGCAACCATCAGTGAAAATATGAACGATATACTATAGCTGGCTACCGAAATAGCACTCTGGGATTTTTATCGAGGGTGTATTTTTCAGATTATGTACTTGCAAATGGCCACTAAAAAACAAAAACTTTTATGTGCACTTCTGGTGTGTCTTACGTGTACTAGTATTGTAAAGAAAATATTTCTGTGTCTCTCCTAGCAATTGCATGCTGAATTTGCATTAAGATAGCGTTTAATAAGTGCATTTACGACTTCAGGGGAATTTTCATTGCATTTTATTATATTCTATCCGTATTCATGGCAACCATCAGTGAAAATATGAACGATATACTATAGCTGCCTACCGAAATAGCACTCTAGGATTTTTATCCAGGGTGTATTTTTCAAATTATGTACTTGCAAATGGCCACAAAGACACAAAAACTTTTGTGTGCACTTTTGGTGTGTCTTACGTGTACTAGTATTGTAAAGGAAATATTTCCATGTCTCTCCTAGTAATTGGATGCTGAATTTGCATTAAGATAGCGTTTAATAAGTGCTATTAAGACTTCAGCGGAATTTTCATTGCATTTTATTATATTCTATCCGTATTCATGGCAACCATCAGTGAAAATATGAACGATATACTATAGCTGCCTACCGAAATAGCACTCTAGGATTTTTATCCAGGGTGTATTTTTCAGATTATGAACTTGCAAATGGCCACCAAGACACAAAAACTTTTGTGTGCACTTCTGATGTGTCTTACGTGTACTAGTATTGTAAAGGAAATATTTCCATGTCTCTCCTAGTAATTGGATGCTGAATTTGCATTAAGATAGCGTTTAATAAGTGCATTTACGACTTCAGCGGGATTTTCATTGCATTTTATTATATTTTATCCTTATTTATAGCACCCATCAGTGAGAATATAAACGATATACTATAGCTGGCTACCGAAATAGCACAGTGGGATTTTTATCGAGGGTGTATTTTCAGATTATGTACTTGCAAATGGCCACTAGAAAACAAAAACTTTTATGTGCACTTCTGGTGTGTCTTACGTGTACTAGTATTGTAAAGAAAATATTTCTGTGTCTCTCCAAGTATTGGATGCTGAATTTGCATTAAGATAGCGTTTAATATGTGCATTTACGACTTCAGCGGAATTTTCATTGCATTTTATTATATTTTATCCGTATTTATAGCACCCATCAGTGAGAATATGAACGATATACTATAGTTGGCTACCGAAATAGCACTCTGGGATTTTTATCGAGGGTGTATTTTTCAGATTATGTACTTGCAAATGGCCACTAGAAAACAAAAACCTTTATGTGCACTTCTGGTGTGTCTTACGTGTACTAGTATTGTAAAGAAAATATTTCTGTGTCTCTCCTAGCAATTGGATGCTGTATTTGCATTAAGATAGCGTTTAATATGTGCATTTACGACTTCAGCGGAATTTTCATTGCATTTTATTATATTTTATCCGTATTTATAGCACCCATCAGTGAGAATATGAACGATATACTATAGCTGGCTACCGAAATAGCACAGTGGGATTTTTATCGAGGGTGTATTTTTCAGATTATGTACTTGCAAATGGCCACTAGAAAACAAAAACTTTTATGTGCACTTCTGGTGTGTCTTACGTGTACGAGTATTGTAAAGAAAATATTTCTGTGTCTCTCCTAGCAATTGGATGCTGAATTTGCATTAAGCTAGCGTTTAATATGTGCATTTACGACTTCAGCGGAATTTTCATTGCATTTTATTATATTTTATCCGTATTTATAGCACCCATCAGTGAGAATATGAACGATATACTATAGCTGGCTACCGAAATAGCACAGTGGGATTTTTATCGAGGGTGAATTTTTCAGATTATGTACTTGCAAATGGCCACTAGAAAACAAAAACTTTTATGTGCACTTCTGGTGTGTCTTACGTGTACTAGTATTGTAAAGAAAATATTTCTGTGTCTCTCCTAGCAATTGGATGCTGAATTTGCATTAAGATAGCGTTTAATATGTGCATTTACGACTTTAGCGGGATTTTCATTGCATTTTATTATATTTTATCCGTATTTATAGCACCCATCAGTGAGAATATGAACGATATACTCTAGCTGGCTACCGAAATAGCACTCTGGGGTTTTTATCGAGGGTGTATTTTTCAGATTATGTACTTGCAAATGGCCACTAGAAAACAAAAACTTTTATGTGCACTTCTGGTGTGTCTTACGTGTACTAGTATTGTAAAGAAAATATTTCTGTGTCTCTCATAGCAATTGCATGCTGAGTTTGCATTAAGATAGCGTTTAATAAGTGCATTTACGACTTCAGCGGAATTTTCATTGCATTTTATTATATTTTATCCGTATTTATAGCACCCATCAGTGAGAATATGAACGATATACTATAGCTGGCTACCGAAATAGCAGTCTGGGATTTTTATCGAGGGTGTATTTTTCAGATTATGTACTTGCAAATGGCCACTAGAAAACAAAAACTTTTATGTGCACTTCTGGTGTGTCTTACGTGTACTAGTATTGTAAAGAAAATATTTCTGTGTCTCTCATAGCAATTGCATGCTGAGTTTGCATTAAGATAGCGTTTAATAAGTGCATTTACGACTTCAGCGGAATTTTCATTGCATTTTATTACATTTTATCCGTATTTATAGCACCCATCAGTGAGAATATGAACGATATACTATAGCTGGCTACCGAAATAGCACTCTGGAATTTTTATCGAGGGTGTATTTTTCAGATTATGTACTTGCAAATGGCCACAAAGACACAAAAACTTTTGTGTGCACTTCTGGTGTGTCTTACGTGTACTGGTATTGTAAAGGAAATATTTCCATGTCTCTCCTAGTAATTGGATGCTGAATTTGCATTGAGATAGCGTTTAATAAGTGCTATTAAGACTTCAGCGGAATTTTCATTGGATTTTATTATATTCTATCCGTATTCATGGCAACCATCTGTGAAAATATGAACGATATACTATAGCTGGCTACCGAAATAGCACTCTAGGATTTTTATCCAGGGTGTATTTTTCAGATTATGAACTTGCAAATGGCCACTAGAAAACAAAAACTTTTATGTGCACTTCTGGTGTGCCTTACGTGTACTAGTATTGTAAAGAAAATATTTCTGTGCCTCTCCTAGCAATTGGATGCTGAATTTGCATTAAGATGGCGTTTAATAAGTGCATTTACGACTTCAGCGGAATTTTCATTGCATTTTATTATATTTTATCCGTATTTATAGCACCCATCAGTGAGAATATGAACGATATACTATAGCTGGCTACCGAAATAGCACTCTGGGATTTTTATGGAGGGTGTATTTTTCACATTATGTACTTGCAAATGGCCACTAGAAAACAAAAACTTTTATGTGCACTTCTGGTGTGTCTTACATGTACTAGTATTGTAATGGAAATATTTCTATGCCTCTCCTAGCAATTGCATGCTGAATTTGCATTAAGATAGCGTTTAATAAGTGCATTTACGTCTTCAGCGGAATTTTCATTGCATTTTATTATATTTTAATCGTATTTATAGCACCCATCAGTGAGAATATGAACGATATACTATAGCTGGCTACCGAAATAGCACTCTGGGATTTTTATCGAGGGTGTATTTTTCAGATTATGTACTTGCAAATGGCCACTAGAAAACAAAAACTTTTATGTGCACTTCTGGTGTGTCTTACATGTACTAGTATTGTAATGGAAATATTTCTATGCCTCTCCTAGCAATTGCATGCTGAATTTGCATTAAGATAGCGTTTAATAAGTGCATTTAAGTCTTCAGCGGAATTTTCATTGCATTTTATTATATTTTATCCGTATTTATAGCACCCATCAGTGAGAATATGAACGATATACTATAGCTGGCTACCGAAATAGCACTCTGGGATTTTTATCGAGGGTGTATTTTTCAGATTATGTACTTGCAAATGGCCACAAAGACACAAAAACTTTTGTGTGCACTTGTGGTGTGTCTTACGTGTACTAGTATTGTAAAGGAAATATTTCCATGTCTCTCCTAGTAATTGGATGCTGAATTTGCATTGAGATAGCGTTTAATAAGTGCTATTAAGACTTCAGCGGAATTTTCATTGGATTTTATTATATTCTATCCGTATTCATGGCAACCATCTGTGAAAATATGAACGATATACTATAGCTGGCTACCGAAATAGCACTCTAGGATTTTTATCCAGGGTGTATTTTTCAGATTATGAACTTGCAAATGGCCACTAGAAAACAAAAACTTTTATGTGCACTTCTGGTGTGTCTTACATGTACTAGTATTGTAATGGAAATATTTCTATGCATCTCCTAGCAATTGCATGCTGAATTTGCATTAAGATAGCGTTTAATAAGTGCATTTACGTCTTCAGCGGAATTTTCATTGCATTTTATTATATTTTATCCGTATTTATAGCACCCATCAGTAAGAATATGAACGATATACTATAGCTGGCTACCGAAATAGCACTCTGGGATTTTTATCGAGGGTGTATTTTTCAGATTATGTACTTGCAAATGGCCACTAGAAAACAAAAACTTTTATGTGCACTTCTGGTGTGTCTTACATGTACTAGTATTGTAATGGAAATATTTCTATGCCTCTCCTAGCAATTGCATGCTGAATTTGCATTAAGATAGCGTTTAATAAGTGCATTTACGTCTTCAGCGGAATTTTCATTGCATTTTATTATATTTTATCCGTATTTATAGCACCCATCAGTGAGAATATGAACGATATACTATAGCTGGCTACCGAAATAGCACTCTGGGATTTTTATCGAGTGTGTATTTTTCAGATTATGTACTTGCAAATGGCCACTAGAAAACAAAAACTTTTATGTGCACTTCTGGTGTGTCTTACATGTACTAGTATTGTAATGGAAATATTTCTATGCATCTCCTAGCAATTGCATGCTGAATTTGCATTAAGATAGCGTTTAATAAGTGCATTTACGTCTTCAGCGGAATTTTCATTGCATTTTATTATATTTTATCCGTATTTATAGCACCCATCAGTAAGAATATGAACGATATACTATAGCTGGCTACCGAAATAGCACTCTGGGATTTTTATCGAGGGTGTATTTTTCAGATTATGTACTTGCAAATGGCCACTAGAAAACAAAAACTTTTATGTGCACTTCTGGTGTGTCTTACATGTACTAGTATTGTAATGGAAATATTTCTATGCCTCTCCTAGCAATTGCATGCTGAATTTGCATTAAGATAGCGTTTAATAAGTGCATTTACGTCTTCAGCGGAATTTTCATTGCATTTTATTATATTTTATCCGTATTTATAGCACCCATCAGTGAGAATATGAACGATATACTATAGCTGGCTACCGAAATAGCACTCTGGGATTTTTATCGAGTGTGTATTTTTCAGATTATGTACTTGCAAATGGCCACTAGAAAACAAAAACTTTTATGTGCACTTCTGGTGTGTCTTACATGTACTAGTATTGTAATGGAAATATTTCTATGCATCTCCTAGCAATTGCATGCTGAATTTGCATTAAGATAGCGTTTAATAAGTGCATTTACGTCTTCAGCGGAATTTTCATTGCATTTTATTATATTTTATCCGTATTTATAGCACCCATCAGTAAGAATATGAACGATATACTATAGCTGGCTACCGAAATAGCACTCTGGGATTTTTATCGAGGGTGTATTTTTCAGATTATGTACTTGCAAATGGCCACTAGAAAACAAAAACTTTTATGTGCACTTCTGGTGTGTCTTACATGTACTAGTATTGTAATGGAAATATTTCTATGCCTCTCCTAGCAATTGCATGCTGAATTTGCATTAAGATAGCGTTTAATAAGTGCATTTACGTCTTCAGCGGAATTTTCATTGCATTTTATTATATTTTATCCGTATTTATAGCACCCATCAGTGAGAATATGAACGATATACTATAGCTGGCTACCGAAATAGCACTCTGGGATTTTTATCGAGTGTGTATTTTTCAGATTATGTACTTGCAAATGGCCACTAGAAAACAAAAACTTTTATGTGCACTTGTGGTGTGTCTTACGTGTACTAGTATTGTAATGGAAATATTTCTATGCCTCTCCTAGCAATTGCATTAAGATAGCGTTTAATATGTGCATTTACGACTTCAGCGGAATTTTCATTGCATTTTATTATATTTTATCCGTATTTATAGCACCCATCAGTGAGAATATGAACGATATACTATAGCTGGCTACCGAAATAGCACAGTGGGATTTTTATCGAGGGTGTATTTTTCAGATTATGTACTTGCAAATGGCCACTAGAAAACAAAAACTTTTATGTGCACTTCTGGTGTGTCTTACATGTACTAGTATTGTAAAGGAAATATTTCCATTCTCTCCTAGTAATTGGATGCTGAATTTGCATTAAGATAGCGTTTAATAAGTGCTATTACAACTTCAGCGGATTTTTCACTGCATTTTATTATATTCTATCCGTATTCATGGCAACCATCAGTGAAAATATGAACGATATACTATAGCTGGCTACCGAAATAGCACTCTAGGATTTTTATCCAGGGTGTATTTTTCAGATTATGTACTTGCAAATGGCCACAAAGACACAAAAACTTTTGTGTGCACTTTTGGTGTGTCTTACGTGTACTAGTATTGTAAAGGAAATATTTCCATGTCTCTCCTAGTAATTGGATGCTGAATTTGCATTGAGATAGCGTTTAATAAGTGCTATTAAGACTTCAGCGGAATTTTCATTGGATTTTATTATATTCTATCCGTATTCATGGCAACCATCTGTGAAAATATGAACGATATACTATAGCTGGCTACCGAAATAGCACTCTAGGATTTTTATCCAGGGTGTATTTTTCAGATTATGTACTTGCAAATGGCCACTAGAAAACAAAAACCTTTATGAGCACTTCTGGTGTGTCTTACGTGTACTAGTATTGTAATGGAAATATTTTTATGCCTCTCCTAGCAATTGCAAGCTGAATTTGCATTAAGATAGCGTTTAATAAGTGCATTTACGTCTTCAGCGGAATTTTCATTGCATTTTATTATATTTTATCCGTATTTATAGCATCCATCAGTGAGAATATGAACGATATACTATAGCTGGCTACCGAAATAGCACTCTGGGATTTTTATCGAGTGTGTATTTTTCAGATTATGTACTTGCAAATGGCCACTAGAAAACAAAAACTTTTATGTGCACTTCTGGTGTGTCTTACATGTACTAGTATTGTAATGGAAATATTTCTATGCATCTCCTAGCAATTGCATGCTGAATTTGCATTAAGATAGCGTTTAATAAGTGCATTTACGTCTTCAGCGGAATTTTCATTGCATTTTATTATATTTTATCCGTATTTATAGCACCCATCAGTAAGAATATGAACGATATACTATAGCTGGCTACCGAAATAGCACTCTGGGATTTTTATCGAGGGTGTATTTTTCAGATTATGTACTTGCAAATGGCCACTAGAAAACAAAAACTTTTATGTGCACTTCTGGTGTGTCTTACATGTACTAGTATTGTAATGGAAATATTTCTATGCCTCTCCTAGCAATTGCATGCTGAATTTGCATTAAGATAGCGTTTAATAAGTGCATTTACGTCTTCAGCGGAATTTTCATTGCATTTTATTATATTTTATCCGTATTTATAGCACCCATCAGTGAGAATATGAACGATATACTATAGCTGGCTACCGAAATAGCACTCTGGGATTTTTATCGAGTGTGTATTTTTCAGATTATGTACTTGCAAATGGCCACTAGAAAACAAAAACTTTTATGTGCACTTCTGGTGTGTCTTACATGTACTAGTATTGTAATGGAAATATTTCTATGCATCTCCTAGCAATTGCATGCTGAATTTGCATTAAGATAGCGTTTAATAAGTGCATTTACGTCTTCAGCGGAATTTTCATTGCATTTTATTATATTTTATCCGTATTTATAGCACCCATCAGTAAGAATATGAACGATATACTATAGCTGGCTACCGAAATAGCACTCTGGGATTTTTATCGAGGGTGTATTTTTCAGATTATGTACTTGCAAATGGCCACTAGAAAACAAAAACTTTTATGTGCACTTCTGGTGTGTCTTACATGTACTAGTATTGTAATGGAAATATTTCTATGCCTCTCCTAGCAATTGCATGCTGAATTTGCATTAAGATAGCGTTTAATAAGTGCATTTACGTCTTCAGCGGAATTTTCATTGCATTTTATTATATTTTATCCGTATTTATAGCACCCATCAGTGAGAATATGAACGATATACTATAGCTGGCTACCGAAATAGCACTCTGGGATTTTTATCGAGTGTGTATTTTTCAGATTATGTACTTGCAAATGGCCACTAGAAAACAAAAACTTTTATGTGCACTTCTGGTGTGTCTTACATGTACTAGTATTGTAATGGAAATATTTCTATGCATCTCCTAGCAATTGCATGCTGAATTTGCATTAAGATAGCGTTTAATAAGTGCATTTACGTCTTCAGCGGAATTTTCATTGCATTTTATTATATTTTATCCGTATTTATAGCACCCATCAGTAAGAATATGAACGATATACTATAGCTGGCTACCGAAATAGCACTCTGGGATTTTTATCGAGGGTGTATTTTTCAGATTATGTACTTGCAAATGGCCACTAGAAAACAAAAACTTTTATGTGCACTTCTGGTGTGTCTTACATGTACTAGTATTGTAATGGAAATATTTCTATGCCTCTCCTAGCAATTGCATGCTGAATTTGCATTAAGATAGCGTTTAATAAGTGCATTTACGTCTTCAGCGGAATTTTCATTGCATTTTATTATATTTTATCCGTATTTATAGCACCCATCAGTGAGAATATGAACGATATACTATAGCTGGCTACCGAAATAGCACTCTGGGATTTTTATCGAGTGTGTATTTTTCAGATTATGTACTTGCAAATGGCCACTAGAAAACAAAAACTTTTATGTGCACTTGTGGTGTGTCTTACGTGTACTAGTATTGTAATGGAAATATTTCTATGCCTCTCCTAGCAATTGCATTAAGATAGCGTTTAATATGTGCATTTACGACTTCAGCGGAATTTTCATTGCATTTTATTATATTTTATCCGTATTTATAGCACCCATCAGTGAGAATATGAACGATATACTATAGCTGGCTACCGAAATAGCACAGTGGGATTTTTATCGAGGGTGTATTTTTCAGATTATGTACTTGCAAATGGCCACTAGAAAACAAAAACTTTTATGTGCACTTCTGGTGTGTCTTACATGTACTAGTATTGTAAAGGAAATATTTCCATTCTCTCCTAGTAATTGGATGCTGAATTTGCATTAAGATAGCGTTTAATAAGTGCTATTACAACTTCAGCGGATTTTTCACTGCATTTTATTATATTCTATCCGTATTCATGGCAACCATCAGTGAAAATATGAACGATATACTATAGCTGGCTACCGAAATAGCACTCTAGGATTTTTATCCAGGGTGTATTTTTCAGATTATGTACTTGCAAATGGCCACAAAGACACAAAAACTTTTGTGTGCACTTTTGGTGTGTCTTACGTGTACTAGTATTGTAAAGGAAATATTTCCATGTCTCTCCTAGTAATTGGATGCTGAATTTGCATTGAGATAGCGTTTAATAAGTGCTATTAAGACTTCAGCGGAATTTTCATTGGATTTTATTATATTCTATCCGTATTCATGGCAACCATCTGTGAAAATATGAACGATATACTATAGCTGGCTACCGAAATAGCACTCTAGGATTTTTATCCAGGGTGTATTTTTCAGATTATGTACTTGCAAATGGCCACTAGAAAACAAAAACCTTTATGAGCACTTCTGGTGTGTCTTACGTGTACTAGTATTGTAATGGAAATATTTTTATGCCTCTCCTAGCAATTGCAAGCTGAATTTGCATTAAGATAGCGTTTAATAAGTGCATTTACGTCTTCAGCGGAATTTTCATTGCATTTTATTATATTTTATCCGTATTTATAGCATCCATCAGTGAGAATATGAACGATATACTATAGCTGGCTACCGAAATAGCACTCTGGGATTTTTATCGAGTGTGTATTTTTCAGATTATGTACTTGCAAATGGCCACTAGAAAACAAAAACTTTTATGTGCACTTCTGGTGTGTCTTACATGTACTAGTATTGTAATGGAACTATTTCTATGCCTCTCCTAGCAATTGCATGCTGAATTTGCATTAAGATAGCGTTTAATAAGTGCATTTACGTCTTCAGCGGAATTTTCATTGCATTTTATTATATTTTATCCGTATTTATAGCACCCATCAGTGAGAATATGAACGATACACTATAGCTGGCTACCGAAATAGCACTCTGGGATTTTTATCGAGTGTGTATTTTTCGGATTATGTACTTGCAAATGGCCACTAGAAAACAAAAACTTGTATGTGCACTTCTGGTGTGTCTTACATCTACTAGTATTGTAATGGAAATATGTCTATGCCTCTCCTAGCAATTGGATGCTGAATTTGCATTAAGATAGCGTTTAATAAGTGCTATTAAAACTTCAGCGGAATTTTCATTGCATTTTATTATATTCTATCCGTATTCATGGCAACCATCAGTGAAAATATGAACGATATACTATAGCTGGCTACCGAAATAGCACTCTAGGATTTTTATCCAGGGTGTATTTTTCAGATTATGAACTTGCAAATGGCCACAAAGACACAAAAGCTTTTGTGTGCACTTCTGATGTGTCTTACGTGTACTAGTATTGTAAAGGAAATATTTCCATGTCTCTCCTAGTAATTGGATGCTGAATTTGCATTAAGATAGCGTTTAATAAGTGCATTTACGACTTCACCGGGATTTTCATTGCATTTTATTATATTTTATCCGTATTTATAGCACCCATCAGTGAGAATATGAACGATATACTATAGCTGGCTACCGAAATAGCACTCTGGGATTTTTATCAAGGGTGTATTTTTCAGATTATGTACTTGCAAATGGCCACTAGAAAACAAAAACTTTTATGTGCACTTCTGGTGTGTCTTACGTGTACGAGTATTGTAAAGAAAATATTTCTGTGTCTCTCCTAGCAATTGGATGCTGAATTTGCATTAAGCTAGCGTTTAATATGTGCATTTACGACTTCAGCGGAATTTTCATTGCATTTTATTATATTTTATCCGTATTTATAGCACCCATCAGTGCGAATATGAACGATATACTATAGCTGGCTACCGAAATAGCACAGTGGGATTTTTATCGAGGGTGAATTTTTCAGATTATGTACTTGCAAATGGCCACTAGAAAACAAAAACTTTTATGTGCACTTCTGGTGTGTCTTACGTGTACTAGTATTGTAAAGAAAATATTTCTGTGTCTCTCATAGCAATTGCATGCTGAGTTTGCATTAAGATAGCGTTTAATAAGTGCATTTACGACTTCAGCGGAATTTTCATTGCATTTTATTATATTTTATCCGTATTTATAGCACCCATCAGTGAGAATATGAACGATATACTATAGCTGGCTACCGAAATAGCAGTCTGGGATTTTTATCGAGGGTGTATTTTTCAGATTATGTACTTGCAAATGGCCACTAGAAAACAAAAACTTTTATGTGCACTTCTGGTGTGTCTTACGTGTACTAGTATTGTAAAGAAAATATTTCTGTGTCTCTCCTAGCAATTGCATGCTGAATTTGCATTAAGATAGCGTTTAATAAGTGCATTTACGACTTCAGCGGAATTTTCATTGCATTTTATTACATTTTATCCGTATTTATAGCACCCATCAGTGAGAATATGAACGATATACTATAGCTGGCTACCGAAATAGCACTCTGGAATTTTTATCGAGGGTGTATTTTTCAGATTATGTACTTGCAAATGGCCACAAAGACACAAAAACTTTTGTGTGCACTTCTGGTGTGTCTTACGTGTACTAGTATTGTAAAGGAAATATTTCCATGTCTCTCCTAGTAATTGGATGCTGAATTTGCATTGAGATAGCGTTTAATAAGTGCTATTAAGACTTCAGCGGAATTTTCATTGGATTTTATTATATTCTATCCGTATTCATGGCAACCATCTGTGAAAATATGAACGATATACTATAGCTGGCTACCGAAATAGCACTCTAGGATTTTTATCCAGGGTGTATTTTCAGATTATGTACTTGCAAATGGCCACAAAGACACAAAAACTTTTGTGTGCACTTTGGTGTGTCTTACGTGTACTAGTATTGTAAAGGAAATATTTCCATGTCTCTCCTAGTAATTGGATGCTGAATTTGCACTGAGATAGCGTTTAATAAGTGCTATTAAGACTTCAGCGGAATTTTCATTGGATTTTATTATATTCTATCCGTATTCATGGCAACCATCTGTGAAAATATGAACGATATACTATAGCTGGCTACCGAAATAGCACTCTAGGATTTTTATCCAGGGTGTGTTTTTCAGATTATGTACTTGCAAATGGCCACTAGAAAACAAAAACCTTTATGAGCACTTCTGGTGTGTCTTACGTGTACTAGTATTGTAATGGAAATATTTCTATGCCTCTCCTAGCAATTGCATGCTGAATTTGCATTAAGATAGCGTTTAATAAGTGCATTTACGTCTTCAGCGGATTTTCATTGCATTTTATTATATTTTATCCGTATTTATAGCATCCATCAGTGAGAATATGAACGATATACTATAGCTGGCTACCGAAATAGCACTCTGGGATTTTTATCGAGTGTGTATTTTTCAGATTATGTACTTGCAAATGGCCACTAGAAAACAAAAACTTTTATGTGCACTTGTGGTGTGTCTTACATGTACTAGTATTGTAATGGAACTATTTCTATGCCTCTCCTAGCAATTGCATGCTGAATTTGCATTAAGATAGCGTTTAATAAGTGCATTTACGTCTTCAGCGGAATTTTCATTGCATTTTATTATATTTTATCCGTATTTATAGCACCCATCAGTGAGAATATGAACGATACACTATAGCTGGCTACCGAAATAGCACTCTGGGATTTTTATCGAGTGTGTATTTTTCGGATTATGTACTTGCAAATGGCCACTAGAAAACAAAAACTTTTATGTGCACTTCTGGTGTGTCTTACATCTACTAGTATTGTAATGGAAATATGTCTATGCCTCTCCTAGCAATTGGATGCTGAATTTGCATTAAGATAGCGTTTAATAAGTGCATTTACTACTTTAGCGGAATTTTATTGCATTTTATTATATTTTATCCGTATTTATAGCACCCATCAGTGAGAATATGAACGATATACTATAGCTGGCTACCGAAATAGCACTCTAGGATTTTTATCCAGGGTGTATTTTTCAGATTATGTACTTGCAAATGGCCACAAAGACACAAAAACTTTTGTGTGCACTTTTGGTGTGTCTTACGTGTACTAGTATTGTAAAGGAAATATTTCCATGTCTCTCCTAGTAATTGGATGCTGAATTTGCATTAAGATAGCGTTTAATAAGTGCTATTAAAACTTCAGCGGAATTTTCATTGCATTTTATTATATTCTATCCGTATTCATGGCAACCATCAGTGAAAATATGAACGATATACTATAGCTGGCTACCGAAATAGCACTCTAGGATTTTTATCCAGGGTGTATTTTTCAGATTATGAACTTGCAAATGGCCACAAAGACACAAAAGCTTTTGTGTGCACTTCTGATGTGTCTTACGTGTACTAGTATTGTAAAGGAAATATTTCCATGTCTCTCCTAGTAATTGGATGCTGAATTTGCATTAAGATAGCGTTTAATAAGTGCATTTACGACTTCACCGGGATTTTCATTGCATTTTATTATATTTTATCCGTATTTATAGCACCCATCAGTGAGAATATGAACGATATACTATAGCTGGCTACCGAAATAGCACTCTGGGATTTTTATCAAGGGTGTATTTTTCAGATTATGTACTTGCAAATGGCCACTAGAAAACAAAAACTTTTATGTGCACTTCTGGTGTGTCTTACGTGTACTAGTATTGTGAAGAAAATATTTTTATGCCTCTCCTAGCAATTGGATGCTGAATTTGCATTAAGATAGCGTTTAATAAGTGCATTTACGACTTCAGCGGAATTTTCATTGCATTTTATTATATTTTATCCGTATTTATAGCACCCATCAGTGAGAATATGAACGATATACTATAGCTGGCTACCGAAATAGCACTCTGGGATTTTTATCGAGTGTGTATTTTTCAGATTATGTACTTGCAAATGGCCACTAGAAAACAAAAACTTTTATGTGCACTTCTGGTGTGTCTTACATGTACTAGTATTGTAATGGAAATATTTCTATGCCTCTCCTATCAATTGCATGCTGAATTTGCATTAAGATAGCGTTTAATAAGTGCATTTACGACTTCAGCAAAATTTTCATTGCATTTTATTATATTTTATCCGTATTTATAGCACCCATCAGTGAGAATATGAACGATATACTATAGCTGGCTACCGAAATAGCAACCTGGGATTTTTATCGAGGGTGTATTTTTCAGATTATGTACTTGCAAATGGCCACTAGAAAACAAAAACTTTTATGTGCACTTCTGGTGTGTCTTACATGTACTAGTATTGTAATGGAAATATTTCTGTGCCTCTCCTAGCAATTGCATGCTGAATTTGCATTAAGATAGCGTTTAATAAGTGCATTTACGACTTCAGCGAAATTTTCATTGCATTTTATTATATTTTATCCGTATTTATAGCACCCATCAGTGAGAATATGAACGATATAGTATAGCTGGCTACCGAAATAGCAATCTGGGATTTTTATCGAGGGTGTATTTTTCAGATTATGTACTTGCAAATGGCCACTAGAAAACAAAAACTTTTATGTGCACTTCTGGTGTGTCTTACATGTACTAGTATTGTAATGGAAATATTTCTGTGCCTCTCCTAGCAATTGCATGATGAATTTGCATTAAGATAGCGTTTAATAAGTGCATTTACGACTTCAGCGAAATTTTCATTGCATTTTATTATATATTATCCGTATTTATAGCACCCATCAGTGAGAATATGAACGATATACTATAGCTGGCTACCGAAAAAGCAATCTGGGATTTTTATCGAGGGTGTATTTTTCAGATTATGTACTTGCAAATGGCCACTAGAAAACAAAAACTTTATGTGCACTTCTGGTGTGTCTTACATGTACTAGTATTGTAATGGAAATATTTCTGTGCCTCTCCTAGCAATTGCATGCTGAATTTGCATTAAGATAGCGTTTAATAAGTGCATTTACGACTTCAGCGAAATTTTCATTGCATTTTATTATGTTTTATCCGTATTTATAGCACCCATCAGTGAGAATATGAACGATATACTATAGCTGGCTACCGAAATAGCAATCTGGGATTTTTATCGATGGTGTATTTTTCAGATTATGTACTTGCAAATGGCCACTAGAAAACAAAAACTTTTATGTGCACTTCTGGTGTGTCTTACATGTACTAGTATTGTAATGGAAATATTTCTGTGCCTCTCCTAGCAATTGCATGCTGAATTTGCATTAAGATAGCGTTTAATAAGTGCATTTACGACTTCAGCGAAATTTTCATTGCATTTTATTATATTTTATCCGTATTTATAGCACCCATCAGTGAGAATATGAACGATATAGTATAGCTGGCTACCGAAATAGCAAACTGGGATTTTATCGAGGGTGTATTTTTCAGATTATGTACTTGCAAATGGCCACTAGAAAACAAAAACTTTTATGTGCACTTCTGGTGTGTCTTACATGTACTAGTATTGTAATGGAAATATTTCTATGCCTCTCCTAGCAATTGCATTAAGATAGCGTTTAATATGTGCATTTACGACTTCAGCGGAATTTTCATTGCATTTTATTATATTTTATCCGTATTTATAGCACGCATCAGTGAGAATATGAACGATATACTATAGCTGGCTACCGAAATAGCACTCTGGGATTTTTATCGAGGGTGTATTTTTCAGATTATGTACTTGCAAATGGCCACTAGAAACAAAAATTTTTATGTGCACTTCTGGTGTCTTACATGTACTAGTATTGTAAAGGAAATATTTCCATTCTCTCCTAGTAATTGGATGCTGAATTTGCATTAAGATAGCGTTTAATAAGTGCTATTACGACTTCAGCGGAATTTTCACTGCATTTTAATATATTCTATCCGTATTCATGGCAACCATCAGTGAAAATATGAACGATATACTATAGCTGGCTACCGAAATAGCACTCTAGGATTTTTATCCAGGGTGTATTTTTCAGATTATGTACTTGCAATGGCCACAAAGACACAAAAACTTTTGTGTGCACTTTTGGTGTGTCTTACGTGTACTAGTATTGTAAAGGAAATATTTCCATGTCTCTCCTAGTAATTGGATGCTGAATTTGCATTAAGCTAGCGTTTAATAAGTGCTATTAAGACTTCAGCGGAATTTTCATTGCATTTTATTATATTCTATCCGTATTCATGGCAACCATCAGTGAAAATATGAACGATATACTATAGCTGGCTACCGAAATAGCACTCTAGGATTTTTATCGAGGGTGTATTTTTCAGATTATGAACTTGCAAATGGCCACAAAGACACAAAAACTTTTGTGTGCACTTCTGATGTGTCTTACGTGTACTAGTATTGTAAAGGAAATATTTCCATGTCTCTCCTAGTAATTGGATGCTGAATTTGCATTAAGACAGCGTTTAATAAGTGCATTTACGACTTCAGCGGGATTTTCAATGCATTTTATTATATTTTATCCTTATTTATAGCACCCATCAGTGAGAATATGAACGATATACTATATCTGGCTACCGAAATAGCACTCTGGGATTTTTATCGAGGGTGTATTTTTGAGATTATGTACTTGCAAATGGCCACTAGAAAACAAAAACTTTTATGTGCACTTCTGGTGTGTCTTACGTGTACTAGTATTGTAAAGAAAATATTTCTGTGTCTCTCATAGCAATTGCATGCTGAGTTTGCATTAAGATAGCGTTTAATAAGTGCATTTACGACTTCAGCGGAATTTTCATTGCATTTTATTATATTTTATCCGTATTTATAGCACCCATCAGTGAGAATATGAACGATATACTATAGCTGGCTACCGAAATAGCAGTCTGGGATTTTTATCGAGGGTGTATTTTTCAGATTATGTACTTGCAAATGGCCACTAGAAAACAAAAATTTTTATGTGCACTTCTGGTGTGTCTTACGTGTACTAGTATTGTAAAGAAAATATTTCTGTGTCTCTCCTAGCAATTGCATGCTGAATTTGCATTAAGATAGCGTTTAATAAGTGAATTTACGACTTCAGCGGAATTTTCATTGCATTTTATTACATTTTATCCGTATTTATAGCACCCATCAGTGAGAATATGAACGATATACTATAGCTGGCTACCGAAATAGCACTCTGGAATTTTTATCGAGGGTGTATTTTTCAGATTATGTACTTGCAAATGGCCACAAAGACACAAAAACTTTTGTGTGCACTTCTGGTGTGTCTTACGTGTACTAGTATTGTAAAGGAAATATTTCCATGTCTCTCCTAGTAATTGGATGCTGAATTTGCATTGAGATAGCGTTTAATAAGTGCTATTAAGACTTCAGCGGAATTTTCATTGGATTTTATTATATTCTATCCGTATTCATGGCAACCATCTGTGAAAATATGAACGATATACTATAGCTGGCTACCGAAATAGCACTCTAGGATTTTTATCCAGGGTGTATTTTTCAGATTATGAACTTGCAAATGGCCACTAGAAAACAAAAACTTTTATGTGCACTTCTGGTGTGCCTTACGTGTACTAGTATTGTAAAGAAAATATTTCTGTGCCTCTCCTAGCAATTGGATGCTGAATTTGCATTAAGATGGCGTTTAATAAGTGCATTTACGACTTCAGCGGAATTTTCATTGCATTTTATTATATTTTATCCGTATTTATAGCACCCATCAGTGAGAATATGAACGATATACTATAGCTGGCTACCGAAATAGCACTCTGGGATTTTTATGGAGGGTGTATTTTTCACATTATGTACTTGCAAATGGCCACTAGAAAACAAAAACTTTTATGTGCACTTCTGGTGTGTCTTACATGTACTAGTATTGTAATGGAAATATTTCTATGCCTCTCCTAGCAATTGCATGCTGAATTTGCATTAAGATAGCGTTTAATAAGTGCATTTACGTCTTCAGCGGAATTTTCATTGCATTTTATTATATTTTATCCGTATTTATAGCACCCATCAGTGAGAATATGAACGATATACTATAGCTGGCTACCGAAATAGCACTCTGGGATTTTTATCGAGGGTGTATTTTTCAGATTATGTACTTGCAAATGGCCACAAAGACACAAAAACTTTTGTGTGCACTTGTGGTGTGTCTTACGTGTACTAGTATTGTAAAGGAAATATTTCCATGTCTCTCCTAGTAATTGGATGCTGAATTTGCATTGAGATAGCGTTTAATAAGTGCTATTAAGACTTCAGCGGAACTTTCATTGGATTTTATTATATTCTATCCGTATTCATGGCAACCATCTGTGAAAATATGAACGATATACTATAGCTGGCTACCGAAATAGCACTCTAGGATTTTTATCCAGGGTGTATTTTTCAGATTATGAACTTGCAAATGGCCACTAGAAAACAAAAACTTTTATGTGCACTTCTGGTGTGCCTTACGTGTACTAGTATTGTAAAGAAACTATTTCTGTGCCTCTCCTAGCAATTGGATGCTGAATTTGCATTAAGATGGCGTTTAATAAGTGCATTTACGACTTCAGCGGAATTTTCATTGCATTTTATTATATTTTATCCGTATTTATAGCACCCATCAGTGAGAATATGAACGATATACTATAGCTGGCTACCGAAATAGCACTCTGGGATTTTTATCGAGTGTGTATTTTTCAGATTATGTACTTGCAAATGGCCACTAGAAAACAAAAACTTTTATGTGCACTTCTGGTGTGTCTTACATGTACTAGTATTGTAATGGAAATATTTCTATGCCTCTCCTAGCAATTGCATGCTGAATTTGCATTAAGATAGCGTTTAATAAGTGCATTTATGTCTTCAGCGGAATTTTCATTGCATTTTATTATATTTTATCCGTATTTATAGCACCCATCAGTAAGAATATGAACGATATACTATAGCTGGCTACCGAAATAGCACTCTGGGATTTTTATCGAGGGTGTATTTTTCAGATTATGTACTTGCAAATGGCCACTAGAAAACAAAAACTTTTATGTGCACTTCTGGTGTGTCTTACATGTACTAGTATTGTAATGGAAATATTTCTATGCCTCTCCTAGCAATTGCATGCTGAATTTGCATTAAGATAGCGTTTAATAAGTGCATTTACGTCTTCAGCGGAATTTTCATTGCATTTTATTATATTTTATCCGTATTTATAGCACCCATCAGTGAGAATATGAACGATATACTATAGCTGGCTACCGAAATAGCACTCTGGGATTTTTATCGAGTGTGTATTTTTCAGATTATGTACTTGCAAATGGCCACTAGAAAACAAAAACTTTTATGTGCACTTGTGGTGTGTCTTACGTGTACTAGTATTGTAATGGAAATATTTCTATGCCTCTCCTAGCAATTGCATTAAGATAGCGTTTAATAAGTGCATTTACTACTTTAGCGGAATTTTATTGCATTTTATTATATTTTATCCGTATTTATAGCACCCATCAGTGAGAATATGAACGATATACTATAGCTGGCTACCGAATTAGCACTCTAGGATTTTTATCCAGGGTGTATTTTTCAGATTATGTACTTGCAAATGGCCACAAAGACACAAAAACTTTTGTGTGCACTTTTGGTGTGTCTTACGTGTACTAGTATTGTAAAGGAAATATTTCCATGTCTCTCCTAGTAATTGGATGCTGAATTTGCATTAAGATAGCGTTTAATAAGTGCTATTAAAACTTCAGCGGAATTTTCATTGCATTTTATTATATTCTATCCGTATTCATGGCAACTATCAGTGAAAATATGAACGATATACTAAAGCTGGCTACCGAAATAGCACTCTAGGATTTTTATCCAGGGTGTATTTTTCAGATTATGAACTTGCAAATGGCCACTAGAAAACAAAAACTTTTATGTGCACTTCTGGTGTGCCTTACGTGTACTAGTATTGTAAAGAAAATATTTCTGTGCCTCTCCTAGCAATTGGATGCTGAATTTGCATTAAGATGGCGTTTAATAAGTGCATTTACGACTTCAGCGGAATTTTCATTGCATTTTATTATATTTTATCCGTATTTATAGCACCCATCAGTGAGAATATGAACGATATACTATAGCTGGCTACCGAAATAGCACTCTGGGATTTTTATGGAGGGTGTATTTTTCACATTATGTACTTGCAAATGGCCACTAGAAAACAAAAACTTTTATGTGCACTTCTGGTGTGTCTTACATGTACTAGTATTGTAATGGAAATATTTCTATGCCTCTCCTAGCAATTGCATGCTGAATTTGCATTAAGATAGCGTTTAATAAGTGCATTTACGTCTTCAGCGGAATTTTCATTGCATTTTATTATATTTTATCCGTATTTATAGCACCCATCAGTGAGAATATGAACGATATACTATAGCTGGCTACCGAAATAGCACTCTGGGATTTTTATCGAGGGTGTATTTTTCAGATTATGTACTTGCAAATGGCCACTAGAAAACAAAAACTTTTATGTGCACTTCTGGTGTGTCTTACATGTACTAGTATTGTAATGGAAATATTTCTATGCCTCTCTTAGCAATTGCATGCTGAATTTGCATTAAGATAGCGTTTAATAAGTGCATTTACGTCTTCAGCGGAATTTTCATTGCATTTTATTATATTTTATCCGTATTTATAGCACCCATCAGTGAGAATATGAACGATATACTATAGCTGGCTACCGAAATAGCACTCTGGGATTTTTATCGAGGGTGTATTTTTCAGATTATGTACTTGCAAATGGCCACAAAGACACAAAAACTTTTGTGTGCACTTCTGGTGTGTCTTACGTGTACTAGTATTGTAAAGGAAATATTTCCATGTCTCTCCTAGTAATTGGATGCTGAATTTGCATTAAGATAGCGTTTAATAAGTGCTATTAAAACTTCAGCGGAATTTTCATTGCATTTTATTATATTCTATCCGTATTCATGGCAACTATCAGTGAAAATATGAACGATATACTAAAGCTGGCTACCGAAATAGCACTCTAGGATTTTTATCCAGGGTGTATTTTTCAGATTATGAACTTGCAAATGGCCACTAGAAAACAAAAACTTTTATGTGCACTTCTGGTGTGCCTTACGTGTACTAGTATTGTAAAGAAAATATTTCTGTGCCTCTCCTAGCAATTGGATGCTGAATTTGCATTAAGATGGCGTTTAATAAGTGCATTTACGACTTCAGCGGAATTTTCATTGCATTTTATTATATTTTATCCGTATTTATAGCACCCATCAGTGAGAATATGAACGATATACTATAGCTGGCTACCGAAATAGCACTCTGGGATTTTTATGGAGGGTGTATTTTTCACATTATGTACTTGCAAATGGCCACTAGAAAACAAAAACTTTTATGTGCACTTCTGGTGTGTCTTACATGTACTAGTATTGTAATGGAAATATTTCTATGCCTCTCCTAGCAATTGCATGCTGAATTTGCATTAAGATAGCGTTTAATAAGTGCATTTACGTCTTCAGCGGAATTTTCATTGCATTTTATTATATTTTATCCGTATTTATAGCACCCATCAGTGAGAATATGAACGATATACTATAGCTGGCTACCGAAATAGCACTCTGGGATTTTTATCGAGGGTGTATTTTTCAGATTATGTACTTGCAAATGGCCACTAGAAAACAAAAACTTTTATGTGCACTTCTGGTGTGTCTTACATGTACTAGTATTGTAATGGAAATATTTCTATGCCTCTCCTAGCAATTGCATGCTGAATTTGCATTAAGATAGCGTTTAATAAGTGCATTTACGTCTTCAGCGGAATTTTCATTGCATTTTATTATATTTTATCCGTATTTATAGCACCCATCAGTGAGAATATGAACGATATACTATAGCTGGCTACCGAAATAGCACTCTGGGATTTTTATCGAGGGTGTATTTTTCAGATTATGTACTTGCAAATGGCCACAAAGACACAAAAACTTTTGTGTGCACTTGTGGTGTGTCTTACGTGTACTAGTATTGTAAAGGAAATATTTCCATGTCTCTCCTAGTAATTGGATGCTGAATTTGCATTGAGATAGCGTTTAATAAGTGCTATTAAGACTTCAGCGGAACTTTCATTGGATTTTATTATATTCTATCCGTATTCATGGCAACCATCTGTGAAAATATGAACGATATACTATAGCTGGCTACCGAAATAGCACTCTAGGATTTTTATCCAGGGTGTATTTTTCAGATTATGAACTTGCAAATGGCCACTAGAAAACAAAAACTTTTATGTGCACTTCTGGTGTGCCTTACGTGTACTAGTATTGTAAAGAAACTATTTCTGTGCCTATCCTAGCAATTGGATGCTGAATTTGCATTAAGATGGCGTTTAATAAGTGCATTTACGACTTCAGCGGAATTTTCATTGCATTTTATTATATTTTATCCGTATTTATAGCACCCATCAGTGAGAATATGAACGATATACTATAGCTGGCTACCGAAATAGCACTCTGGGATTTTTATCGAGTGTGTATTTTTCAGATTATGTACTTGCAAATGGCCACTAGAAAACAAAAACTTTTATGTGCACTTCTGGTGTGTCTTACATGTACTAGTATTGTAATGGAAATATTTCTATGCCTCTCCTAGCAATTGCATGCTGAATTTGCATTAAGATAGCGTTTAATAAGTGCATTTATGTCTTCAGCGGAATTTTCATTGCATTTTATTATATTTTATCCGTATTTATAGCACCCATCAGTAAGAATATGAACGATATACTATAGCTGGCTACCGAAATAGCACTCTGGGATTTTTATCGAGGGTGTATTTTTCAGATTATGTACTTGCAAATGGCCACTAGAAAACAAAAACTTTTATGTGCACTTCTGGTGTGTCTTACATGTACTAGTATTGTAATGGAAATATTTCTATGCCTCTCCTAGCAATTGCATGCTGAATTTGCATTAAGATAGCGTTTAATAAGTGCATTTACGTCTTCAGCGGAATTTTCATTGCATTTTATTATATTTTATCCGTATTTATAGCACCCATCAGTGAGAATATGAACGATATACTATAGCTGGCTACCGAAATAGCACTCTGGGATTTTTATCGAGTGTGTATTTTTCAGATTATGTACTTGCAAATGGCCACTAGAAAACAAAAACTTTTATGTGCACTTGTGGTGTGTCTTACGTGTACTAGTATTGTAATGGAAATATTTCTATGCCTCTCCTAGCAATTGCATTAAGATAGCGTTTAATAAGTGCATTTACTACTTTAGCGGAATTTTATTGCATTTTATTATATTTTATCCGTATTTATAGCACCCATCAGTGAGAATATGAACGATATACTATAGCTGGCTACCGAATTAGCACTCTAGGATTTTTATCCAGGGTGTATTTTTCAGATTATGTACTTGCAAATGGCCACAAAGACACAAAAACTTTTGTGTGCACTTTTGGTGTGTCTTACGTGTACTAGTATTGTAAAGGAAATATTTCCATGTCTCTCCTAGTAATTGGATGCTGAATTTGCATTAAGATAGCGTTTAATAAGTGCTATTAAAACTTCAGCGGAATTTTCATTGCATTTTATTATATTCTATCCGTATTCATGGCAACTATCAGTGAAAATATGAACGATATACTATAGCTGGCTACCGAAATAGCACTCTAGGATTTTTATCCAGGGTGTATTTTTCAGATTATGAACTTGCAAATGGCCACAAAGACACAAAAGCTTTTGTGTGCACTTCTGATGTGTCTTACGTGTACTAGTATTGTAAAGGAAATATTTCCATGTCTCTCCTAGTAATTGGATACTGAATTTGCATTAAGATAGCGTTTAATAAGTGCATTTACGACTTCACCGGGATTTTCATTGCATTTTATTATATTTTATCCGTATTTATAGCACCCATCAGTGAGAATATGAACGATATACTATAGCTGGCTACCGAAATAGCACTCTGGGATTTTTATCAAGGGTGTATTTTTCAGATTATGTACTTGCAAATGGCCACTAGAAAACAAAAACTTTTATGTGCACTTCTGGTGTGTCTTACGTGTACTAGTATTGTGAAGAAAATATTTTTATGCCTCTCCTAGCAATTGGATGCTGAATTTGCATTAAGATAGCGTTTAATAAGTGCATTTACGACTTCAGCGGAATTTTCATTGCATTTTATTATATTTTATCCGTATTTATAGCACCCATCAGTGAGAATATGAACGATATACTATAGCTGGCTACCGAAATAGCACTCTGGGATTTTTATCGAGTGTGTATTTTTCAGATTATGTACTTGCAAATGGCCACTAGAAAACAAAAACTTTTATGTGCACTTCTGGTGTGTCTTACATGTACTAGTATTGTAATGGAAATATTTCTATGCCTCTCCTATCAATTGCATGCTGAATTTGCATTAAGATAGCGTTTAATAAGTGCATTTACGACTTCAGCAAAATTTTCATTGCATTTTATTATATTTTATCCGTATTTATAGCACCCATCAGTGAGAATATGAACGATATACTATAGCTGGCTACCGAAATAGCAACCTGGGATTTTTATCGAGGGTGTATTTTTCAGATTATGTACTTGCAAATGGCCACTAGAAAACAAAAACTTTTATGTGCACTTCTGGTGTGTCTTACATGTACTAGTATTGTAATGGAAATATTTCTGTGCCTCTCCTAGCAATTGCATGCTGAATTTGCATTAAGATAGCGTTTAATAAGTGCATTTACGACTTCAGCGAAATTTTCATTGCATTTTATTATATTTTATCCGTATTTATAGCACCCATCAGTGAGAATATGAACGATATAGTATAGCTGGCTACCGAAATAGCAATCTGGGATTTTTATCGAGGGTGTATTTTTCAGATTATGTACTTGCAAATGGCCACTAGAAAACAAAAACTTTTATGTGCACTTCTGGTGTGTCTTACATGTACTAGTATTGTAATGGAAATATTTCTGTGCCTCTCCTAGCAATTGCATGATGAATTTGCATTAAGATAGCGTTTAATAAGTGCACTTACGACTTCAGCGAAATTTTCATTGCATTTTATTATATTTTATCCGTATTTATAGCACCCATCAGTGAGAATATGAACGATATACTATAGCTGGCTACCGAAATAGCAATCTGGGATTTTTATCGAGGGTGTATTTTTCAGATTATGTACTTGCAAATGGCCACTAGAAAACAAAAACTTTTATGTGCACTTCTGGTGTGTCTTACATGTACTAGTATTGTAATGGAAATATTTCTGTGCCTCTCCTAGCAATTGCATGCTGAATTTGCATTAAGATAGCGTTTAATAAGTGCATTTACGACTTCAGCGAAATTTTCATTGCATTTTATTATATTTTATCCGTATTTATAGCACCCATCAGTGAGAATATGAACGATATACTATAGCTGGCTACCGAAATAGCACAGTGGGATTTTTATCGAGGGTGTATTTTTCAGATTATGTACTTGCAAATGGCCACTAGAAAACAAAAACTTTTATGTGCACTTCTGGTGTGTCTTACATGTACTAGTATTGTAATGGAAATATTTCTGTGCCTCTCCTAGCAATTGCATGCTGAATTTGCATTAAGATAGCGTTTAATAAGTGCATTTACGACTTCAGCGAAATTTTCATTGCATTTTATTATATTTTATCCGTATTTATAGCACCCATCAGTGAGAATATGAACGATATAGTATAGCTGGCTACCGAAATAGCAAACTGGGATTTTTATCGAGGGTGTATTTTTCACATTATGTACTTGCAAATGGCCACTAGAAAACAAAAACTTTTATGTGCACTTCTGGTGTGTCTTACATGTACTAGTATTGTAAAGGAAATATTTCCATGTCTCTCCTAGTAATTGGATGCTGAATTTGCATTGAGATAGCGTTTAATAAGTGCTATTAAGACTTCAGCGGAATTTTCATTGGATTTTATTATATTCTATCCGTATTCATGGCAACCATCTGTGAAAATATGAACGATATACTATAGCTGGCTACCGAAATAGCACTCTAGGATTTTTATCCAGGGTGTATTTTTCAGATTATGAACTTGCAAATGGCCACTAGAAAACAAAAACTTTTATGTGCACTTCTGGTGTGCCTTACGTGTACTAGTATTGTAAAGAAAATATTTCTGTGCCTCTCCTAGCAATTGGATGCTGAATTTGCATTAAGATGGCGTTTAATAAGTGCATTTACGACTTCAGCGGAATTTTCATTGCATTTTATTATATTTTATCCGTATTTATAGCACCCATCAGTGAGAATATGAACGATATACTATAGCTGGCTACCGAAATAGCACTCTGGGATTTTTATGGAGGGTGTATTTTTCACATTATGTACTTGCAAATGGCCACTAGAAAACAAAAACTTTTATGTGCACTTCTGGTGTGTCTTACATGTACTAGTATTGTAATGGAAATATTTCTATGCCTCTCCTAGCAATTGCATGCTGAATTTGCATTAAGATAGCGTTTAATAAGTGCATTTACGTCTTCAGCGGAATTTTCATTGCATTTTATTATATTTTATCCGTATTTATAGCACCCATCAGTGAGAATATGAACGATATACTATAGCTGGCTACCGAAATAGCACTCTGGGATTTTTATCGAGGGTGTATTTTTCAGATTATGTACTTGCAAATGGCCACTAGAAAACAAAAACTTTTATGTGCACTTCTGGTGTGTCTTACATGTACTAGTATTGTAATGGAAATATTTCTATGCCTCTCCTAGCAATTGCATGCTGAATTTGCATTAAGATAGCGTTTAATAAGTGCATTTACGTCTTCAGCGGAATTTTCATTGCATTTTATTATATTTTATCCGTATTTATAGCACCCATCAGTGAGAATATGAACGATATACTATAGCTGGCTACCGAAATAGCACTCTGGGATTTTTATCGAGGGTGTATTTTTCAGATTATGTACTTGCAAATGGCCACAAAGACACAAAAACTTTTGTGTGCACTTGTGGTGTGTCTTACGTGTACTAGTATTGTAAAGGAAATATTTCCATGTCTCTCCTAGTAATTGGATGCTGAATTTGCATTGAGATAGCGTTTAATAAGTGCTATTAAGACTTCAGCGGAACTTTTATTGGATTTTATTATATTCTATCCGTATTCATGGCAACCATCTGTGAAAATATGAACGATATACTATAGCTGGCTACCGAAATAGCACTCTAGGATTTTTATCCAGGGTGTATTTTTCAGATTATGAACTTGCAAATGGCCACTAGAAAACAAAAACTTTTATGTGCACTTCTGGTGTGCCTTACGTGTACTAGTATTGTAAAGAAACTATTTCTGTGCCTCTCCTAGCAATTGGATGCTGAATTTGCATTAAGATGGCGTTTAATAAGTGCATTTACGACTTCAGCGGAATTTTCATTGCATTTTATTATATTTTATCCGTATTTATAGCACCCATCAGTGAGAATATGAACGATATACTATAGCTGGCTACCGAAATAGCACTCTGGGATTTTTATCGAGTGTGTATTTTTCAGATTATGTACTTGCAAATGGCCACTAGAAAACAAAAACTTTTATGTGCACTTCTGGTGTGTCTTACATGTACTAGTATTGTAATGGAAATATTTCTATGCCTCTCCTAGCAATTGCATGCTGAATTTGCATTAAGATAGCGTTTAATAAGTGCATTTATGTCTTCAGCGGAATTTTCATTGCATTTTATTATATTTTATCCGTATTTATAGCACCCATCAGTAAGAATATGAACGATATACTATAGCTGGCTACCGAAATAGCACTCTGGGATTTTTATCGAGTGTGTATTTTTCAGATTATGTACTTGCAAATGGCCACTAGAAAACAAAAACTTTTATGTGCACTTGTGGTGTGTCTTACGTGTACTAGTATTGTAATGGAAATATTTCTATGCCTCTCCTAGCAATTGCATTAAGATAGCGTTTAATAAGTGCATTTACTACTTTAGCGGAATTTTATTGCATTTTATTATATTTTATCCGTATTTATAGCACCCATCAGTGAGAATATGAACGATATACTATAGCTGGCTACCGAATTAGCACTCTAGGATTTTTATCCAGGGTGTATTTTTCAGATTATGTACTTGCAAATGGCCACAAAGACACAAAAACTTTTGTGTGCACTTTTGGTGTGTCTTACGTGTACTAGTATTGTAAAGGAAATATTTCCATGTCTCTCCTAGTAATTGGATGCTGAATTTGCATTAAGATAGCGTTTAATAAGTGCTATTAAAACTTCAGCGGAATTTTCATTGCATTTTATTATATTCTATCCGTATTCATGGCAACCATCAGTGAAAATATGAACGATATACTATAGCTGGCTACCGAAATAGCACTCTAGGATTTTTATCCAGGGTGTATTTTTCAGATTATGAACTTGCAAATGGCCACAAAGACACAAAAGCTTTTGTGTGCACTTCTGATGTGTCTTACGTGTACTAGTATTGTAAAGGAAATATTTCCATGTCTCTCCTAGTAATTGGATGCTGAATTTGCATTAAGATAGCGTTTAATAAGTGCATTTACGACTTCACCGGGATTTTCATTGCATTTTATTATATTTTATCCGTATTTATAGCACCCATCAGTGAGAATATGAACGATATACTATAGCTGGCTACCGAAATAGCACTCTGGGATTTTTATCAAGGGTGTATTTTTCAGATGATGTACTTGCAAATGGCCACTAGAAAACAAAAACTTTTATGTGCACTTCTGGTGTGTCTTACGTGTACTAGTATTGTGAAGAAAATATTTTTATGCCTCTCCTAGCAATTGGATGCTGAATTTGCATTAAGATAACGTTTAATAAGTGCATTTACGACTTCAGCGGAATTTTCATTGCATTTTATTATATTTTATCCGTATTTATAGCACCCATCAGTGAGAATATGAACGATATACTATAGCTGGCTACCGAAATAGCACTCTGGGATTTTTATCGAGTGTGTATTTTTCAGATTATGTACTTGCAAATGGCCACTAGAAAACAAAAACTTTTATGTGCACTTCTGGTGTGTCTTACATGTACTAGTATTGTAATGGAAATATTTCTATGCCTCTCCTATCAATTGCATGCTGAATTTGCATTAAGATAGCGTTTAATAAGTGCATTTACGACTTCAGCAAAATTTTCATTGCATTTTATTATATTTTATCCGTATTTATAGCACCCATCAGTGAGAATATGAACGATATACTATAGCTGGCTACCGAAATAGCAACCTGGGATTTTTATCGAGGGTGTATTTTTCAGATTATGTACTTGCAAATGGCCACTAGAAAACAAAAACTTTTATGTGCACTTCTGGTGTGTCTTACATGTACTAGTATTGTAATGGAAATATTTCTGTGCCTCTCCTAGCAATTGCATGCTGAATTTGCATTAAGATAGCGTTTAATAAGTGCATTTACGACTTCAGCGAAATTTTCATTGCATTTTATTATATTTTATCCGTATTTATAGCACCCATCAGTGAGAATATGAACGATATAGTATAGCTGGCTACCGAAATAGCAATCTGGGATTTTTATCGAGGGTGTATTTTTCAGATTATGTACTTGCAAATGGCCACTAGAAAACAAAAACTTTTATGTGCACTTCTGGTGTGTCTTACATGTACTAGTATTGTAATGGAAATATTTCTGTGCCTCTCCTAGCAATTGCATGATGAATTTGCATTAAGATAGCGTTTAATAAGTGCACTTACGACTTCAGCGAAATTTTCATTGCATTTTATTATATTTTATCCGTATTTATAGCACCCATCAGTGAGAATATGAACGATATACTATAGCTGGCTACCGAAATAGCAATCTGGGATTTTTATCGAGGGTGTATTTTTCAGATTATGTACTTGCAAATGGCCACTAGAAAACAAAAACTTTTATGTGCACTTCTGGTGTGTCTTACATGTACTAGTATTGTAATGGAAATATTTCTGTGCCTCTCCTAGCAATTGCATGCTGAATTTGCATTAAGATAGCGTTTAATAAGTGCATTTACGACTTCAGCGAAATTTTCATTGCATTTTATTATATTTTATCCGTATTTATAGCACCCATCAGTGAGAATATGAACGATATACTATAGATGGCTACCGAAATAGCAATCTGGGATTTTTATCGAGGGTGTATTTTTCAGATTATGTACTTGCAAATGGCCACTAGAAAACAAAAACTTTTATGTGCACTTCTGGTGTGTCTTACATGTACTAGTATTGTAATGGAAATATTTCTGTGCCTCTCCTAGCAATTGCATGCTGAATTTGCATTAAGATAGCGTTTAATAAGTGCATTTACGACTTCAGCGAAATTTTCATTGCATTTTATTATATTTTATCCGTATTTATAGCACCCATCAGTGAGAATATGAACGATATAGTATAGCTGGCTACCGAAATAGCAAACTGGGATTTTTATCGAGGGTGTATTTTTCAGATTATGTACTTGCAAATGGCCACTAGAAAACAAAAACTTTTATGTGCACTTCTGGTGTGTCTTACATGTACTAGTATTGTAATGGAAATATTTCTATGCCTCTCCTAGCAATTGCATTAAGATAGCGTTTAATATGTGCATTTACGACTTCAGCGGAATTTTCATTGCATTTTATTATATTTTATCCGTATTTATAGCACCCATCAGTGAGAATATGAACGATATACTATAGCTGGCTACCGAAATAGCACTCTGGGATTTTTATCGAGGGTGTATTTTTCAGATTATGTACTTGCAAATGGCCACTAGAAAACAAAAATTTTTATGTGCACTTCTGGTGTCTTACATGTACTAGTATTGTAAAGGAAATATTTCCATTCTCTCCTAGTAATTGGATGCTGAATTTGCATTAAGATAGCGTTTAATAAGTGCTATTACGACTTCAGCGGAATTTTCACTGCATTTTAATATATTCTATCCGTATTCATGGCAACCATCAGTGAAAATATGAACGATATACTATAGCTGGCTACCGAAATAGCACTCTAGGATTTTTATCCAGGGTGTATTTTTCAGATTATGTACTTGCAAATGGCCACAAAGACACAAAAACCTTTGTGTGCACTTTTGGTGTGTCTTACGTGTACTAGTATTGTAAAGGAAATATTTCCATGTCTCTCCTAGTAATTGGATGCTGAATTTGCATTAAGCTAGCGTTTAATAAGTGCTATTAAGACTTCAACGGAATTTTCATTGCATTTTATTATATTCTATCCGTATTCATGGCAACCATCAGTGAAAATATGAACGATATACTATAGCTGGCTACCGAAATAGCACTCTAGGATTTTTATCGAGGGTGTATTTTTCAGATTATGAACTTGCAAATGGCCACAAAGACACAAAAACTTTTGTGTGCACTTCTGATGTGTCTTACGTGTACTAGTATTGTAAAGGAAATATTTCCATGTCTCTCCTAGTAATTGGATGCTGAATTTGCATTAAGACAGCGTTTAATAAGTGCATTTACGACTTCAGCGGGATTTTCAATGCATTTTATTATATTTTATCCTTATTTATAGCACCCATCAGTGAGAATATGAACGATATACTATATCTGGCTACCGAAATAGCACTCTGGGATTTTTATCGAGGGTGTATTTTTGAGATTATGTACTTGCAAATGGCCACTAGAAAACAAAAACTTTTATGTGCACTTCTGGTGTGTCTTACGTGTACTAGTATTGTAAAGAAAACATTTCTGTGTCTCTCCTAGCAATTGGATGCTGAATTTGCATTAAGATAGCGTTTAATATGTGCATTTAAGACTTCAGCGGAATTTTCATTGCATTTTATTATATTTTATCCGTATTTATAGCACCCATCAGTGAGAATATGAACGATATACTATAGCTGGCTACCGAAATAGCACAGTGGGATTTTTATCGAGGGTGTATTTTTCAGATTATGTACTTGCAAATGGCCACTAGAAAACAAAAACTTTTATGTGCACTTCTGGTGTGTCTTACATCTACTAGTATTGTAATGGAAATATGTCTATGCCTCTCCTAGCAATTGGATGCTGAATTTGCATTAAGATAGCGTTTAATAAGTGCATTTACTACTTTAGCGGAATTATTTTCATTGCATTTTATTATATTCTATCCGTATTCATGGCAACCATCAGTGAAAATATGAACGATATACTATAGCTGGCTACCGAAATAGCACTCTAGGATTTTTATCCAGGGTGTATTTTTCAGATTATGTACTTGCAAATGGCCACAAAGACACAAAAACTTTTGTGTGCACTTCTGGTGTGTCCTACATTTACTAGTATTGTAAAGGAAATATTTCCATGTCTCTCCTAGTAATTGGATGCTGAATTTGCATTAAGATAGCGTTTAATAAGTGCTATTAAAACTTCAGCGGAATTTTCATTGCATTTTATTATATTCTATCCGTATTCATGGCAACCATCAGTGAAAATATGAACGATATACTATAGCTGGCTACCGAAATAGCACTCTAGGATTTTTATCCAGGGTGTATTTTTCAGATTATGAACTTTCAAATGGCCACAAAGACACAAAAGCTTTTGTGTGCACTTCTGATGTGTCTTACGTGTACTAGTATTGTAAAGGAAATATTTCCATGTCTCTCCTAGTAATTGGAAGCTGAATTTGCATTAAGATAGCGTTTAATAAGTGCATTTACGACCACAGGGATTTTCATTGCATTTTATTATATTTTATCCGTATTTATAGCACCCATCAGTGAGAATATGAACGATATACTATAGCTGGCTACCGAAATAGCACTCTGGGATTTTTATGGAGGGTGTATTTTTCAGATTATGTACTTGCAAATGGCCACTAGAAAACAAAAACTTTTATGTGCACTTCTGGTGTGTCTTACGTGTACTAGTATTGTGAAGAAAATATTTCTGTCTCTCCTAGCAATTGGATGCTGAATTTGCATTAAGATAGCGTTTAATATGTGCATTTACGACTTCAGCCGAATTTTCATTGCATTTTATTATATTTTATCCGTATTTGTAGCACCCATCAGTGAGAATATGAACGATGTACTATAGCTGGCTACCGAAATAGCACTCTGGGATTTTTATCGAGTGTGTATTTTTCAGATTATGTACTTGCAAATGGCCACTAGAAAACAAAAACTTTTATGTGCACTTCTGGTGTGTCTTACATGTACTAGTATTGTAATGGAAATATTTCTATGCCTCTCCTAGGAATTGAATGCTGAATTTGCATTAAGATAGCGTTTAATAAGTGCATTTACGACTTCAGCGAAATTTTCATTGCATTTTATTATATTTTATCCGTATTTATAGCACCCATCAGTGAGAATATGAACGATATACTATAGCTGGCTACCGAAATAGCAACCTGGGATTTTTATCGAGGGTGTATTTTTCAGATTATGTACTTGCAAATGGCCACTAGAAAACAAAAACTTTTATGTGCACTTCTGGTGTGTCTTACATGTACTAGTATTGTAATGGAAATATTTCTGTGCCTCTCCTAGCAATTGCATGCTGAATTTGCGTTAAGATAGCGTTTAATAAGTGCATTTACGACTTCAGCGAAATTTTCATTGCATTTTATTATATTTTATCCGTATTTATAGCACCCATCAGTGAGAATATGAACGATATACTATAGCTGGCTACCGAAATAGCAATCTGGGATTTTTATCGAGGGTGTATTTTTCAGATTATGTACTTGCAAATGGCCACTAGAAAACAAAAACTTTTATGTGCACTTCTGGTGTGTCTTACATGTACTAGTATTGTAATGGAAATATTTCTGTGCCTCTCCTAGCAATTGCATGCTGAATTTGCATTAAGATAGCGTTTAATAAGTGCATTTACGACTTCAGCGAAATTTTCATTGCATTTTATTATATTTTATCCGTATTTATAGCACCCATCAGTGAGAATATGAACGATATACTATAGCTGGCTACCGAAATAGCAATCTGGGATTTTTATCGAGGGTGTATTTTTCAGATTATGTACTTGCAAATGGCCACTAGAAAACAAAAACTTTTATGTGCACTTCTGGCGTGTCTTACATGTACTAGTATTGTAATGGAAATATTTCTGTGCCTCTCCTAGCAATTGCATGCTGAATTTGCATTAAGATAGCGTTTAATAAGTGCATTTACGACTTCAGCGAAATTTTCATTGCATTTTATTATATTTTATCCGTATTTATAGCACCCATCAGTGAGAATATGAACGATATACTATAGCTGGCTACCGAAATAGCAATCTGGGATTTTTATCGAGGGTGTATTTTTCAGATTATGTACTTGCAAATGGCCACTAGAAAACAAAAACTTTTATGTGCACTTCTGGTGTGTCTTACATGTACTAGTATTGTAATGGAAATATTTCTGTGCCTCTCCTAGCAATTGCATGCTGAATTTGCATTAAGATAGCGTTTAATACGTGCATTTACGACTTCAGCGAAATTTTCATTGCATTTTATTATATTTTATCCGTATTTATAGCACCCATCAGTGAGAATATGAACGATATAGTATAGCTGGCTACCGAAATAGCAATCTGGGATTTTTATCGAGGGTGTATTTTTCAGATTATGTACTTGCAAATGGCCACTAGAAAACAAAAACCTTTATGTGCACTTCTGGTGTGTCTTACGTGTACGAGTATTGTAAAGAAAATATTTCTGTGTCTCTCCTAGCAATTGGATGCTGAATTTGCATTAAGCTAGCGTTTAATATGTGCATTTACGACTTCAGCGGAATTTTCATTGCATTTTATTATATTTTATCCGTATTTATAGCACCCATCAGTGAAAATATGAACGATATACTATAGCTGGCTACCGAAATAGCACAGTGGGATTTTTATCGAGGGTGAATTTTTCAGATTATGTATTTGCAAATGGCCACTAGAAAACAAAAACTTTTATGTGCACTTCTGGTGTGTCTTACGTGTACTAGTATTATAAAGAAAATATTTCTGTGTCTCTCCTAGCAATTGGATGCTGAATTTGCTTTAAGATAGCGTTTAATATGTGCATTTACGACTTTAGCGGGATTTTCATTGCATTTTATTATATTTTATCCGTATTTATAGCACCCATCAGTGAGAATATGAACGATATACTCTAGCTGGCTACCGAAATAGCACTCTGGGGTTTTTATCGAGGGTGTATTTTTCAGATTATGTACTTGCAAATGGCCACTAGAAAACAAAAACTTTTATGTGCACTTCTGGTGTGTCTTACGTGTACTAGTATTGTAAAGAAAATATTTCCATGTCTCTCCTAGTAATTGGCTGCTGAATTTGCATTAAGATAGCGTTTAATAAGTGCATTTACGACTTCAGCGGAATTTTCATTGCATTTTATTATAGTTTATCCGTATTTATAGCACCCATCAGTGAGAATATGAACGATATACTATAGCTGGCTACCGAAATAGCAATCTGGGATTTTTATCGAAGGTGTATTTTTCAGATTATGTACTTGCAAATGGCCTCTAGAAAACAAAAACTTTTATGTGCACTTCTGGTGTGTCTTACGTCTACAAGTATTGCAAAGGGAATATTTCCATGCCTCTCCTAGCAATTGCATGTTGAATTTTCATTAAGATAGCGTTTAATAAGTGCATTTACGACTTCAGCGGAATTTTCATTGCATTTTATTATATTTTATCCGTATTTATAGCACCCATCAGTGAGAATATGAACGATATACTATAGCTGGCTACCGAAATAGCACTCTGGGATTTTTATCGAGGGTGTATTTTTCAGATTATGTACTTGCAAATGGCCACTAGAAAACAAAAACTTTTATGTGCACTTCTGGTGTGTCTTACGTCTACTAGTATTGTAAAGGGAATATTTCCCTGCCTCTCCTAGCAATTGCATGCTGAATTTGCATTAAGATAGCGTTTAATAAGTGCATTTACGACTTCAGCGAGATTATCATTGCATTTTATTATATTTTATCCGTATTTATAGCACTCATCAGTGAGAATATGAACGATATACTATAGCTGGCTACCGAAATAGCACTCTGGGATTTTTATCGAGGGTGTATTTTTCAGATTATGTACTTGCAAATGGCCACTAGAAAACAAAAACTTTTATGTGCACTTCTGGTGTGTCTTACATGTACTAGTATTGTAATTGAAATATTTCTATGCCTCTCCTAGCAATTGCATGCTGAATTTGCATTAAGATAGCGTTTAATAAGTGCATTTTTCAGATTATGTACTTGCAAATGGCCACTAGAAAACAAAAACTTTTATGTGCACTTCTGGTGTGTCTTACATGTACTAGTATTGTAATGGAAATATTTCTATGCCTCTCCTAGCAATTGCATGCTGAATTTGCATTAAGATAGCGTTTAATATGTGCATTTACGACTTCAGCGGAATTTTCATTGCATTTTATTATATTTTATCCGTATCTATAGCACCCATCAGTGAGAATATGAACGATATACTATAGCTGGCTACCGAAATTGCACTCTGGGATTTTCATCCAGGGTGTATTTTTCAGATTATGTACTTGCAAATGGCCACAAAGACACAAAAACTTGTATGTGCACTTCTGGTGTGTCTTACGTGTACTAGTATTGTAAAGGAAATATTTCCATGCTTCTCCTAGTAATTGGATGCTGAATTTGCATTAAGATAGCGTTTAATAAGTGCTATTACGACTTCAGCGGAATTTTCATTGCATTTTATTATATTTTATCCGTATTTATAGCACCCATCAGTGAGAATATGAACGATATACTATAGCTGGCTACCGAAATAGCACTCTGGGATTTTTATCGAGGGTGTATTTTTCAGATTATGTACTTGCAAATGGCCACAAAGACACAAAAACCTTTATGTGTACTTCTGGTGTGTCTTACGTGTACTAGTATTGTAAAGGAAATATTTCTATGACTCTCCTAGCAAATGGATGCTGAATTTGTATAAAGATAGCATTTTATAAGTGCATTTGCGACTTCAGCGGAATTTTCATTGCATTTTATTATATTTTATCCGTATCTATAGCACTCATCAGTGAGAATATGAACGATATACTATAGCTGGCTACCGAAATAGCACTCTGGGATTTTTATCGAGGGTGTATTTTTCAGATTATGTACTTGCAAATGGCCACTAGAAAACAAAAACTTTTATGTGGACTTCTGGTGTGTCTTACGTCTACTAGTATTGTAAAGGGAATATTTCCATGCCTCTCCTAGCAATTGCATGCTGAATTTTCATTAAGATAGCGTTTAATAAGTGCATTTACGACTTCAGCTTAATTTTTATTGCATTTTATTATATTCTATCCGTATTCATGGCAACCATCAGTGAAAATATGAACGATATACTATAGCCGGCTACCGAAATAGCACTCTAGGATTTTTATCCAGGGTGTATTTTTCAGATTATGTACTTGCAAATGGCCACAAAGACACAAAAACCTTTGTGTGCACTTCTGGTGTGTCTTACGTGTACTAGTATTGTAAAGGAAATATTTCCATGTCTCTCCTAGTAATTGGATGCTGAATTTGCATTAAGATAGCGTTTAATAGGTGCTATTAAGACTTCAGCGGAATTTTCATTGGATTTTATTATATTCTATCCGTATTCATGGCAACCATCAGTGAAAATATGAACTATATATTATAGCTGGCTACCGAAATAGCACTCTAGGATTTTTATCCAGGGTGTATTTTTCAGATTATGAACTTGCAAATGGCCACAAAGACACAAAAACTTTTGTGTGCACTTCTGATTTGTCTTACGTGTACTAGTATTGTAAAAAAAATATTTCCATGTCTCTCCTAGTAATTGGATGCTGAATTTGCATTAAGATAGCGTTTAATAAGTGTATTTACGACTTCAGCGGAATTTTCATTGCATTTTATTATATTTTATCCGTATTTATAGCACCCATCAGTGAGAATATGAACGATATACTATAGCTGGCTACCGAAATAGCACTCTGGGATTTTTATCGAGGGTGTATTTTTCAGATTATGTACTTGCAAATGGCCACTAGAAAACAAAAACTTTTATGTGCACTTCTGGTGTGTCTTACATGTACTAGTATTGTAATGAAAATATTTCTATGCCTCTCCTAGCAATTGCATGCTGAATTTGCATTAAGATAGCATTTAATAAGTGCATTTACGACTTCAGCGGAATTTTCAATGCATTTTTTTATATTTTATCCGTATATATAGCACCCATCAGAGAGAATATGAACGATATACTATAGCTGGCTACCGAAATAGCACTCTGGGATTTTTATCGAGTGTGTATTTTTCAGATTATGTATTTGCAAATGGCCACTAGAAAACAAAAATTTTTAAGTGCACTTCTGGTGTGTCTTACGTGTGCTAGTATTGTAAAGAAAATATTTCCATGTCTCTCCTAGTAATTGGATGCTGAATTTGCATTAAGATAGCGTTTAATAAGTGCATTTACGACTTCAGCGGAATTTTCATTGCATTTTATTATATTTTATCCGTATTTATAGCACCCATCAGTGAGAATATGAACGATATACTATAGCTGGCTACCGAAATAGCAATCTGGGATTTTTATCGAAGGTGTATTTTTCAGATTATGTACTTGCAAATGGCCACTAGAAAACAAAAACTTTTATGTGCACTTCTGGTGTGTCTTACGCCTACAAGTATTGCAAAGGGAATATTTCCATGCCTCTCCTAGCAATTGCATGTTGAATTTTCATTAAGATAGCGTTTAATAAGTGCATTTACGACTTCAGCGGAATTTTCATTGCATTTTATTATATTTTATCCGTATTTATAGCACCCATCAGTGAGAATATGAACGATATACTATAGCTGGCTACCGAAATAGCACTCTGGGATTTTTATCGAGGGTGTATTTTTCAGATTATGTACTTGCAAATGGCCACTAGAAAACAAAAACTTTTATGTGCACTTCTGGTGTGTCTTACATGTACTAGTATTGTAATGGAAATATTTCTATGCCTCTCCTAGCAATTGCATGCTGAATTTGCATTAAGATAGCGTTTAATAAGTGCATTTTTCAGATTATGTACTTGCAAATGGCCACTAGAAAACAAAAACTTTTATGTGCACTTCTGGTGTGTCTTACATGTACTAGTATTGTAATGGAAATATTTCTATGCCTCTCCTAGCAATTGCATGCTGAATTTGCATTAAGATAGCATTTAATAAGTGCATTTACGACTTCAGCGGAATTTTCATTGCATTTTATTATATTTTATCTGTATTTATAGCACCCATCAGAGAGAATATGAACGATATACTATAGCTGGCTACCGAAATAGCACTCTGGGATTTTTATCGAGTGTGTATTTTTCAGATTATGTATTTACAAATGGCCACTAGAAGACAAAAATTTTTATGTGCACTTCTGGTGTGTCTTACATGTACTAGTATTGTAAAGAAAATATTTCCATGTCTCTCCTAGTAATTGGATGCTAAATTTGCATTAAGATAGCGTTTAATAAGTGCATTTTTCAGATTATGTACTTGCAAATGGCCACTAGAAAACAAAAACTTTTATGTGCACTTCTGGTGTGTCTTACGTGTACTAGTATTGTAAAGAAAATATTTCTATGCCTCTCCTAGCAATTGCATGCTGAATTTGCATTAAGATAGCGTTTAATATGTGCATTTACGACTTCAGCGGAATTTTCATTGCATTTTATTATATTTTATCCGTATCTATAGCACCCATCAGTGAGAATATGAACGATATACTATAGCCGGCTACCGAAATTGCACTCTGGGATTTTTATCCAGGGTGTATTTTTCAAATTATGTACTTGCAAATGGCCACAAAGACACAAAAACTTTTATGTGCACTTCTGGTGTGTCTTACGTGTACTAGTATTGTAAAGAAAATATTTCTATGCCTCTCCTAGCAGTTGCATGCTGAATTTGCATTAAGATAGCGTTTAATATGTGCATTTACGACTTCAGCGGAATTTTCATTGCATTTTATTATATTTTATCCGTATCTATAGCACCCATCAGTGAGAATATGAACGATATACTATAGCTGGCTACCGAAATTGCACTCTGGGATTTTTATCCAGGGTGTATTTTTCAGATTATGTACTTGCAAATGGCCACAAAGACACAAAAACTTTTATGTGCACTTCTGGTGTGTCTTACGTGTACTAGTATTGTAAACGAAATATTTCCATGCCTCTCCTAGTAATTGGATGCTCAATTTGCATTAAGATAGCGTTTAATAAGTGCTATTACGACTTCAGCGGAATTTTCATTTCATTTTATTATATTTTATCCGTATTTATAGCACCCATCAGTGAGAATATGAACGATATACTATAGCTGGCTACCGAAATTGCACTCTGGGATTTTTATCCAGGGTGTATTTTTCAGATTATGTACTTGCAAATGACCACAAAGACACAAAAACTTTTATGTGCACTTCTGGTGTGTCTTACGTGTACTAGTATTGTAAAGGAAATATTTCTATGCCTCTCCTAGCAAATGGATGCTGAATTTGCAGAAAGATAGCATTTTATAAGTGCATTTGCGACTTCAGCGGAATTTTCATTGCATTTTATTATATTTTATCCGTATCTATAGCACCCATCAGTGAGAATATGAACGATATACTATAGCTGGCTACCGAAATAGCACTCTGGGATTTTTATCGAGGGTGTATTTTTTCAGATTATGTACTTGCAAATGGCCACTAGAAAACAAAAACTTTATGTGCACTTCTGGTGTGTCTTACGTCTACTAGTATTGTAAAGGGAATATTTCCATGTCTCTCCTAGTAATTGGATGCTGAATTTGCATTAAGATAGCGTTTAATAAGTGCTATTAAGACTTCAGCGGAATTTTCATTGCATTTTATTATATTTTATCCGTATTTATAGCACCCATCAGTGAGAATATGAAGGATATACTATAGCTGGCTACCGAAATAGCACTCTGGGATTTTTATCGAGGGTGTATTTTTCAGATTATGTACTTGCAAATGGCCACTAGAAAACAAAAACTTTTATGTGCACTTCTGGTGTGTCTTACGTGTACTAGTATTGTAAAGAAAAAAGTTCTGTGCCTCTCCTAGCAATTGGATGCTGAATTTGCATTAAGATAGCGTTTAATATGTGCAGTTACGACTTCAGCTGAATTTTCATTGCATTTTATTATATTTTATCCGCATTTATAGCACCCATCATTGAGAATATGAACGATATACTATAGCTGGCTACCGAAATAGCACTCTGGGATTTTTATCGAGGGTGTATTTTTCAGATTATGTACTTGCAAATGGCCACTAGAAAACAAAAACTTTTATGTGCACTTCTGGTGTGTCTTACATGTACTAGTATTGTAATGGAAATATTTCTATGCCTCTCCTAGCAATTGCATGCTGAATTTTTATTAAGATAGCATTTAATAAGTGCATTTAAGACTTCAGCGGAATTTTCATTGCATTTTATTATATTTTATCCGTATTTATAGCACCCATCAGTGAGAATATGAACGATATACTATAGCTGGCTACAGAAATAGCACTCTGGGATTTTTATCGAGTGTGTATTTTTCAGATTATGTATTTGCAAATGGCCACTAGAAAACAAAAACTTTTATGGGCACTTCTGGTGTGTCTTACGTGTACTAGTATTGTAAAGAAAATATTTCTGTGCCTCTCCTAGCAATTGGATGCTGAATTTGCATTAAGATAGCGTTTAATACGTGCATTTACGACTTCAGCGAAATTTTCATTGCATTTTATTATATTTTATCCGTATTTATAGCACCCATCAGTGAGAATATGAACGATATAGTATAGCTGGCTACCGAAATAGCAATCTGGGATTTTTATCGAGGGTGTATTTTTCAGATTATGTACTTGCAAATGGCCACTAGAAAACAAAAACCTTTATGTGCACTTCTGGTGTGTCTTACGTGTACGAGTATTGTAAAGAAAATATTTCTGTGTCTCTCCTAGCAATTGGATGCTGAATTTGCATTAAGCTAGCGTTTAATATGTGCATTTACGACTTCAGCGGAATTTTCATTGCATTTTATTATATTTTATCCGTATTTATAGCACCCATCAGTGAGAATATGAACGATATACTATAGCTGGCTACCGAAATAGCACAGTGGGATTTTTATCGAGGGTGAATTTTTCAGATTATGTATTTGCAAATGGCCACTAGAAAACAAAAACTTTTATGTGCACTTCTGGTGTGTCTTACGTGTACTAGTATTATAAAGAAAATATTTCTGTGTCTCTCCTAGCAATTGGATGCTGAATTTGCTTTAAGATAGCGTTTAATATGTGCATTTACGACTTTAGCGGGATTTTCATTGCATTTTATTATATTTTATCCGTATTTATAGCACCCATCAGTGAGAATATGAACGATATACTCTAGCTGGCTACCGAAATAGCACTCTGGGGTTTTTATCGAGGGTGTATTTTTCAGATTATGTACTTGCAAATGGCCACTAGAAAACAAAAACTTTTATGTGCACTTCTGGTGTGTCTTACGTGTACTAGTATTGTAAAGAAAATATTTCCATGTCTCTCCTAGTAATTGGCTGCTGAATTTGCATTAAGATAGCGTTTAATAAGTGCTATTACGACTTCAGCGGAATTTTCATTGCATTTTATTATAGTTTATCCGTATTTATAGCACCCATCAGTGAGAATATGAACGATATACTATAGCTGGCTACCGAAATAGCAATCTGGGATTTTTATCGAAGGTGTATTTTTCAGATTATGTACTTGCAAATGGCCTCTAGAAAACAAAAACTTTTATGTGCACTTCTGGTGTGTCTTACGTCTACAAGTATTGCAAAGGGAATATTTCCATGCCTCTCCTAGCAATTGCATGTTGAATTTTCATTAAGATAGCGTTTAATAAGTGCATTTACGACTTCAGCGGAATTTTCATTGCATTTTATTATATTTTATCCGTATTTATAGCACCCATCAGTGAGAATATGAACGATATACTATAGCTGGCTACCGAAATAGCACTCTGGGATTTTTATCGAGGGTGTATTTTTCAGATTATGTACTTGCAAATGGCCACTAGAAAACAAAAACTTTTATGTGCACTTCTGGTGTGTCTTACGTCTACTAGTATTGTAAAGGGAATATTTCCCTGCCTCTCCTAGCAATTGCATGCTGAATTTGCATTAAGATAGCGTTTAATAAGTGCATTTACGACTTCAGCGAGATTATCATTGCATTTTATTATATTTTATCCGTATTTATAGCACTCATCAGTGAGAATATGAACGATATACTATAGCTGGCTACCGAAATAGCACTCTGGGATTTTTATCGAGGGTGTATTTTTCAGATTATGTACTTGCAAATGGCCACTAGAAAACAAAAACTTTTATGTGCACTTCTGGTGTGTCTTACATGTACTAGTTTGTAATTGAAATATTTCTATGCCTCTCCTAGCAATTGCATGCTGAATTTGCATTAAGATAGCGTTTAATAAGTGCATTTTTCAGATTATGTACTTGCAAATGGCCACTAGAAAACAAAAACTTTTATGTGCACTTCTGGTGTGTCTTACATGTACTAGTATTGTAATGGAAATATTTCTATGCCTCTCCTAGCAATTGCATGCTGAATTTGCATTAAGATAGCGTTTAATATGTGCATTTACGACTTCAGCGGAATTTTCATTGCATTTTATTATATTTTATCCGTATCTATAGCACCCATCAGTGAGAATATGAACGATATACTATAGCTGGCTACCGAAATTGCACTCTGGGATTTTCATCCAGGGTGTATTTTTCAGATTATGTACTTGCAAATGGCCACAAAGACACAAAAACTTGTATGTGCACTTCTGGTGTGTCTTACGTGTACTAGTATTGTAAAGGAAATATTTCCATGCTTCTCCTAGTAATTGGATGCTGAATTTGCATTAAGATAGCGTTTAATAAGTGCTATTACGACTTCAGCGGAATTTTCATTGCATTTTATTATATTTTATCCGTATTTATAGCACCCATCAGTGAGAATATGAACGATATACTATAGCTGGCTACCGAAATAGCACTCTGGGATTTTTATCGAGGGTGTATTTTTCAGATTATGTACTTGCAAATGGCCACAAAGACACAAAAACCTTTATGTGTACTTCTGGTGTGTCTTACGTGTACTAGTATTGTAAAGGAAATATTTCTATGACTCTCCTAGCAAATGGATGCTGAATTTGTATAAAGATAGCATTTTATAAGTGCATTTGCGACTTCAGCGGAATTTTCATTGCATTTTATTATATTTTATCCGTATCTATAGCACTCATCAGTGAGAATATGAACGATATACTATAGCTGGCTACCGAAATAGCACTCTGGGATTTTTATCGAGGGTGTATTTTTCAGATTATGTACTTGCAAATGGCCACTAGAAAACAAAAACTTTTATGTGGACTTCTGGTGTGTCTTACGTCTACTAGTATTGTAAAGGGAATATTTCCATGCCTCTCCTAGCAATTGCATGCTGAATTTTCATTAAGATAGCGTTTAATAAGTGCATTTACGACTTCAGCTTAATTTTTATTGCATTTTATTATATTCTATCCGTATTCATGGCAACCATCAGTGAAAATATGAACGATATACTATAGCCGGCTACCGAAATAGCACTCTAGGATTTTTATCCAGGGTGTATTTTTCAGATTATGAACTTGCAAATGGCCACAAAGACACAAAAACTTTTGTGTGCACTTCTGATTTGTCTTACGTGTACTAGTATTGTAAAAAAAATATTTCCATGTCTCTCCTAGTAATTGGATGCTGAATTTGCATTAAGATAGCGTTTAATAAGTGTATTTACGACTTCAGCGGAATTTTCATTGCATTTTATTATATTTTATCCGTATTTATAGCACCCATCAGTGAGAATATGAACGATATACTATAGCTGGCTACCGAAATAGCACTCTGGGATTTTTATCGAGGGTGTATTTTTCAGATTATGTACT